>CATIWF010132453.1:0-16346 GCA_949630135.1 Balakata baccata
TTTATTTTTAAATGAAATAAATATATAATATATTTCTAATTGATATATTTGTTATTTATAATATATTAAGCATAAATTTTATTAAATTTATTTATAAATTATACATATATATTTTTTAAATTTTTATTTATGATTAATCAAATTTTATTATTTTTTACTATCTTAATTATACTATATAATGAGATGAAATAATTAGTTTATTTACTTATATTTCATATAAAAATATATACTTTGAATAATATAAATTATATCTCTACTGGTAATTTTACATTTTAACAACAGCAGATTAATTAGTTTTATCAAATACAAATATTAATAAATATCAATCAATTATCAACTATCAGTTATTAGCTATTAACTACAAAATACACTCAACAGCTAAACCAAATAGGGCCTAATAATTAATAATGAGAACGGAGTACTCTCAAATTTGAATCTTCATTATCATTCTTTATTTTTAATGCTTTGACATGTTTTTTTAATGACGTAGAAACTACTCAATTAAAGTTCGAATCTTCGTTATCATTCTTTATTTTTAATGCTTTGACATTTTTTAATGACCGTATAAACTGCTTAATTAAAGATGCAGCAAATTAATAAGAGAGTTGTATTCTAAAAAAGAAATGAAAAAAATGAAAAATTTCATCTCGTTTTCTTGTAATTGTATTCAAAACTCAAGGACAGAACATTGGGTAAAATGTTTTTTTTTAACTAAAACTTTTGTTTATATATCAAATTGCATCAAAACTTTGTTTTGTATCAAAATGATATCAAAATTTTGAATTTGAGTTTCGAATCATAATATCCGAAATTTTTCTAACATCTATGTCAACATATCCGGCGTCCACGTCAATAAAAATCAACTGGAATAGTATTTAGTACCCTGATCTGAAATCAATTTCAAAATTTTGGTACTAATTTAATACAAAAAACAAAGTTTTGATACCAATTTGATATACAAACAAAAATTTTGTTAAAAAAAATATATTTCACCCACAGAAAATTAGTAATTAGTGAAATAAGCTAATACATTCAATAGTTTTACTAAAATTGAAATCTTAAGGACTAATATAGTTAATATAAGGATCAAAATCAGAATTGAATATAATTTTTCTCTTATCCTAATTATTCACTGAACAAATTTTTCACGAAGGAATAATCAGCTAGCAAAGAAGTGGACGCAAAACAAACTAACTTTTAGTTATTAGAGACATAGGATAGCAAAAATAGAATATAGGCTGCAACTAGGAACAAGGCCAGTAAAGTGACAAAGCAACACCCAATTAAAAATACTTGTATAGATCCGATTCATAAATTTTTTATTGACTAAACTAGCAATAGAATGTCACAGACATAAATTAATAATTATTTTATTTACGTGATATTCTATTTTTAGTCCAGTCCATTAAAAAAGTCATAAATTGAATCCAGATAAGATTTTTCTTCCATTTGCAGCGGGGTAGGAATTTATTAAATTTAGTAATACCACACTATTAATTTAGTATAATGCCAATGTCAAAAGCTCATGTAGTGCCATTCTCATCAGCATCATCATCAATTGGAGGATCCGGCACATAATCATGCAGTTTCCAGGATCCATCGTCCATTTGAGCCATGCCATGATTGATCACATTACTCCACCATTTAGGGGGAACCTTATAACTTTCCTTAAGCAGATCATTATATTTGTTGACAAGTGCAATATCAAGATCAACTACCAATTTGAAATCATTACTCTGACCTTGATAACCTGCAATTCCGTGCAGGTAAAGGTTCAGATCATGTGGTTGCATAAAAATCGCACCCTTTATGTATGTTGACTTAGCTGTGTCAATGTCCAACTCCACACCAACATCTTCATATTCATACTCAAGTATTTTTTTAGGTGGAAGTTTAGGAATAAGGTCATCAGCATTTTTAATGCGTAACATGTGTAGATCAGTTAAACTAGTAAATATATCCACAAAGCCTTTGTCTCCAACTCGAGGGCTTGCATAAACAAAGGCTGTGACTGGATATCCTGTGCTTGATCCACTCGGCTTGTGATACCCATTTGCAACTATGTCCATTGCATTCAGAGTTGCTAGGGCTGCACCCAAGCTGTGGCCGACTACGGTTATGCTCACATCCTCCTTCAAATCCGAATATTTTCTCAGAAGTCTCTTAAGCGCAGCTTTCACCTGCATATATATCACTGCTACATAAATAGAGTTTATGCAATGAGCTGTTCAAAGCAAATATAGAATTATTGACTATATGAAGATTTTACCTGGTCTCTGGCACTAGTCTTAGTGTAGGGAGAGTCTGAATTTTGGGTTGTGTATATATGATAGAAACCTTCGTGCACCTGAGCCTGTGAACCTTTAAATATATCTGAAGCTACAACTTGAGAGAAATCAAAATCTTGGAACCACTCAATGGGCAGAGTTGTTCCTCTCCAGCAAACCACAATATCTCTTCTTCCCAACACAGTCTTACCTTCGTTTGTGGCCACAGCAACGAATCCAATAAAAGAAGAAACACCAACGTCCAACCACTCTTTAAAATCAAGTTCGGATCTTGCATAAACATAATCGGTGATTTGGTATTTGAAGGGGTTGCCAATTTGAAGTCCTACCCGAGTGAATAAAACTTCAGGCGGATATCGGCATAGAGAGTATGCATCAGATGCTTTGACATCATTGAAAGAATCAGCAGGAGCTCGAGTGAGTCCACCGTACTTAATAAGATAGTATCGGAGATCATCATCGATAGGGTCTAAAAGGCCTTCCCAGTTGTTCTCTATGCCGCTAAGAACTTTCCAGTTGGCTGCAATGGCTGCCATTATATATATATATATATATATACTCTTGGCTTGTGGGTTTCTTTGTTTTTGCAAAGTTATGTGTGTGATCAGTGTTTTGGATTGAGTGTTGAATGGGAATGCATGGAAATTACATGCTTTATATAGAGTGCTTATTTTTAAAAAAAATTAATTTAAAAAAAAAAAAATCTTTTGATTGACCCTAAATGTGGCATGTGCAACTCGTGAGTTATATATACTTTAAGCTAAACGTAAAATTTCCTTTGCCGCCTTACTTTATCCCCACACTTTCACTATGTATATATGCTTTGCTTTGTCCTCATGGTTGGATAGCGCCCTAAAGATGCCTTGGTTTTGTTGAATAAATGGATTTTATCTCAAAATATGAAATATGTCCAAATTATTATTATTATTATTATTATTATTATTATTATTATTATGAGTACTTTTAACAAATAAATGTGCAATATCTCAATACACTACGTATATAAATCTAGAGTTTACGGGACTAGATATTTACCATTGGTCTAACATGGCAAAATTGACAATTCTGATATCATAAATTAAATAAATGGATTTACATCTAATTTATTCTAAAAGATAGATTATAAAGAATAGAAGTCTAAATTATTATAATGAGCACTTAGATTTTATATCGAGCTAATATGAGATATCTTAACCATTTTGATCCATATTTGGGGAAAAAAAAAAAAATTATTGTGGATTGTTATTGAGTTATTCTGGTACGACGAAGGCAATGGTTTCACAACTTTTTTTTAATTAATGATAACTATAATAACAGTACATAGATCGTCTATAATTGTTGTTATTATTTGAAAAATTTATAAAATTCAAAATAACAATTGGAATGATTATTTTATTTATTATTATTTTTTCTTTTTTTTATAAACATTTCATTTTTATTATAGCTAGGCTGCAGTATGGAACTTGATTAACAAACTCCTTTTATTCTCTCTCTATATATATATATAATAAAAGAAAGACAATAAAATTTGATTGAATTAAAATTTCAAATTTTATATATACATGTGATAAAGTATAGTGTTTTTTTTTTTTGTGGAAAAGGAAATTATAGTGTTTATATAAATATATTATCTACTATTTGACACGTATACCCCACCTAAATATGTTTTCATTATATACAATATTCCACTACTAATAATATACTAATAATTGACACACTATTCTACTACTTGCAATAAAATAAAATACTAACATTAATTAAATATTAATTTTTAATTTTTAAATTATTATTCAACACTCTCCTATTATTCAAAAATTAACACATTTAATTGATGTGTTGTCACTAAGCTCTTCAATTTATTGATGTACCATTAATATTGTTGGAGCACTTCTCTCCAATTTTTTGAGAAAGTTTTTTCTTCTTGTACCTCTTGTGCCACATTTGTTTGCTCGTTCTCTTTCTCTTTACCTTACTTGGCTAATTTTGTGGATGTTTTCTTAATGAATATATTTGTGCTTGATGTTGCTAGCTCGCTGCCATTTTCTTCCAACTTTAAATAATCTTGGTTTGCTTTCTTAACTCAACTTGTCCATTGAAGATCAATCAGATTTTAATGCATGTTGGGTATTTCAGAAAAATTTTGATTGAATTATAATCTCAAATTCTACATACATGTAATAAAGTAAGGTAGTGCTTATATAAGTATATTACCTACTACTTGACACACACTACTACACTTAAAACAAATTATCTCTATTCTACCAACCTACTAAAAATAAACCACTAATTGACACACGGCTACTTGCAATAAAATTAGGACACTAACATACTACTAACAACAAAATAAAACACTATAATTAAAATATTAATTTTTAAATTATTATTCCATATATGTAAATAGACTAGTGAAAACATAAGACGGAGATTTCGATAGATGTTATTGGAAGTGAAGTTTTAAAATGATTTTTTTTTTATAAGCAACCATTTTATTAATAAAGAGGAAAAATCATCTTGAGAATGCAAGGTGGTGAAAAAAAATCTCACCTAAAACTAATACATCATCGAAGGAATAAACGTGAACAAACTAGCCTCATGCTATAGCTGAACTAAAAGAATCGTGATCGAGAAGCATCGAAAAAAAGAGAAGAACCAGATCAAACATTCCAATCCACAAGAGAAAGCAACTATGCCCAAGCAATAAGGCTATTAGACCAAGATAGACCTTCAATTGAGGGTAGACAATTGTTTCTCTTCACTTTTTAAATAAAGTGAATTTTTTAAAATATATGTAATAGTATGTAAATTTATATTATTTTTAAATGATACAGATAACAAATTAATTATAAACCACATTCACTGAAAATAGACAATTACTCTTCTTAACTTTTTAAAATATATATAATAATTTATAAATTTATATTATTTTTTGATATTTACCTCCCGTAAAAGATATTGAAAAATATATTTTTACATTCCTGAATTAGACTTCTGATTCTTTACCTTCCTGACTTAAGAATTCTGGCTCCGCTACGTTTGAGGGAGGAGAAGAGATGTCAATGTAATTGATGCGGAGCAAAATTATATTTACTATATGAGTAATTGATGACCATGATATATATACGTTCGAGGATTAGTGAAAGAATAGTAGGGGATACGTTTTTCTTTTTTTTTTTTTTCAAGAAGGTGAGCTAAAGCTCACAAGAAAAACCAACTAGTGAAAAACATTTTGCTTTAGCATGAAAGTAATACCAAAAACAATACTGATTTGCATCAAAAATTCAAAATCAAAAACCCCTAATGGGGGTTAAGAACAAGGTTTGGACAGGGGTGGCAAATGGATGGATTAAGGTGGGTGTAAGTTGGGTATAAATGGATTGTATTATTTCCAATCTATTAATCGATTTATGACTCATTTAATTTATTATATGGGTAATCATACTCATTTAACATAACTCACTCATTAACTCATTATATATATATATATATATATATAAATAAATAAGTACATCTAAAATTTATTCGGGACTTGAATTTTATTTTATCAATTTGAGACTCTAAACAGAGAAATTTTGTCTTAAAATTTTACTCACATGCTCATCTTAACATGCTCTACATCCCGATATACTCGACTCGTAACTCGGAAAATCATAAATTTACAATTTTTACCCTTTTATCAGTTTTACTCAATAATCACAAATTTGTATATCCGTATACTAATTATTAACTTTCTTTGAGTCCGTAATTAGACTCTGATTGTATTGGTGCTGACAATAAACTCAATTTCCAGTTGTCTTGACTTATTTGATTTTGATTTATATGCATCAATAGTGCCTCATATAGGCAACTGTGATAGTTTAAATATGTAATTTTTTTTTTTAAATTCTATCAAAAAATTCAAAAATTAATTTATTCTAGTAAAGACGATAATAAATATATATTAAATACAAAATCATATAATTTATTTTTAGTAATAAAAAAGGCCAAAGGTGCAAATCAGCCCTTGAACTATACCATATGGCGTGAGTCACCCATTCAACTTTGATTTATTGCAAATAAGCTTTCGAACTTTATTCAATGCAAATTAGCCTATGAACTATACACTATGGAGTGACTCACGATTCTGATTTAAAGGGCTTAACATATCTGGGGTCTAATTGCACTGAATTTAAAGTTCAATAACTTATTTGCACTAAGTAATAATTGAGAGGGTGACTCGCTATATAAGGTATAATTTATAAGCTAATTTATACCTTTAGCTTAATAAAAATTTAGAAAAAATAATATTGAAAATTTTTATATAAACATATTAAAATGGTTAAAGTAATTTTTCTAAAAATTTTATAACAAATTTAATTAAAATTTTGAATTAAAAAAAAGTATTTTTTTTAAATTTATATATGGATTTAAATAGGTACTCATACCTACCCCTAACTCACCCATATATTGGTGGGTTAAAATAAGTTGAACTCATTTATATTTAAACTACTCATTTAAGACTCATATCCTAAATTAAATGGATGTATTAGAGTGGATTAATAGGTATGGGTTGCTATTGCCACCCCAAGATTTATGGGAGAACCGTTATATGTTAAGGTGACTCATTTTTCTGTAAGAGATTTTCTTTGGAATAAAATGAAGGGATTGGATCCAACTAGGATGGTAACGAATACGATATCTGCGAAAAATGTTATATCTGAACCCGATTATATTTATATTTATCCGTACCAAACCCGATTAGTATTACTCGTTTAATTACCCGAATCTGTTTAATTATCCGTTTATCATTAAAAAATTTAAAAATAAAATAAAATTCAAACTAAATAAATAATTAAAAATTAATAAAAATTTACAAACAATCTATTATAAATTAAAATAAAAATTCAACATATTAAAACAATAAAATTTAAATATTCTACATTATAATAGAAAAATTATATTTCAAATTTTCAACTTCCATTACATTTTTAATTCAACAACACATAAAAAATAATTAATTATATCATTACATTCAATAAATTACAATAAAATAAATTATATATATAATCGGGTTTATCGGGTAGAGGATACTCAATGATCTCTACCCCATACTCGTTCCAAAATCCTAATAGAATTAGCCATTAAGATTTAAATGGATTCGGATTAAACAAATACCCTTAAAAACCGTGCTTGTTGTCATCCCTAGATACAGCCTCTATGTGCTTTAACCCATGTGCAACTATTGTGAATTATATATACTTTAAGCTACAAAGCACAGGTACGTCAAATTGCTTTTGCCACCCTTACTTTTTCCCCACACTTTCACGATATATATGTGCATCTTTAATTCATAGCCATGTAGGATGAAGAATATGAGATAGCCCAGCGGGGATATTCTGTGCACCTCTCAAATTCTTTCAATATTTCATTCACAAAAAATAAATGTAGGATGTAGAATATCATTGAATTGATGGAACTTTTTTAATTAAATACAATGCCCTATACCTTTAATTGAAGCACTTTTTTTTATTATTGAATTAAAGTACTTGTAACTATAAGAATTTAACAATTGCGTTGTTAAGGTGGACGATCTAGTGACGAAAAGATGGCGTCTCTAAAAAGCATCTAGCAACGCCAAAAGACTAGCATGGCATAATGGAATTGCTATAAAACTTGTGTCGCTAAATTAGGGGAACAAGAATTTTCGTTAGTAATTACAAAAATCTTCAGGAAAAATGAGCACATTTTTAGTGACGCCTCCCACAACAGCCTCAAAAGCGCCGTCGTTACTTCCGTCTCAACAAATTTGCAATGGTTCGGCTGCCTGTCGAGGTAGAAATTTTTACTAGGGGCAGTTGTTACGTAACGATTATAACCGCCTCTAAAGCCATTGTTAATAGTTATGACTAATTGTAGAGGCATTTTAAACTGCCTCTAAAGCCGGCCTTTGGTGCCAAATATTTTTTATTTTTGTAATTACTGATTTAGACACTTAGAACTGCCACTATAATAAAAATTATAATTTAAATTTAGAGACATTTAAAACCATTCCTACCTAAATTTCGGTGTTAAAATTAGTTATTTATATATTAGTAGTGCCAATTTTAAATATATAAACTAAAATGCTAAAATCTTTTCAGATATATATATATAATTGTTACTGGAAGGATTGTAATCGGAGCCTAGAGAATTATTGTTGAGATGGACACGTTGATTGCTACTATTATCATTACCCTGCAAATAAATAAAAAATAGGGATAACCAATTAGATACAATAATCACAAAGGAAATACAATTCAAATGAGAAGGAAATTCACGTGAAAAGGATATTCACATAATGGATTGGACAAACAAACTGAATAAAGAGTAATAAGTTAAGCAGACTGGGAAAAAGTTTGCCAATAAGTTGGCTATCATGGATTCATATAATCCATTATTTTCAATCATATATGATATTGTCCTTGTAGGTCCCAAGGTAGCTCAAGAAGGGGGTTGAATTGAACTTTCAAAAATTCATTAACTTTTAAATCCAACCCACATTTTTAGAGTAAGCTAGTAGTATTCTAATAGAGACAAAGTATACTTTCAAAATCAGAGTAAAATTTCAGTAGGTTAAAATAAACTTTAAAATCTTAGAAGTTGATCTGCCGCAAGAATAGTTTCAGAAAAATAAATACTTTCAATGAAGGCTGAAACACAAATTTGCTCCTAAGTGGGAGTGAATTAAAATCAAAGAATTTTTCAATATCTTTTCAATCAAAATCAGATTTAAGTGAGATAAACCAACTGATTTGCAACAATGTAAAACAGAGATAGAGTGAGAAAGCTTGACACAATTAATTTATAGTAGTTCGGTTTTTCTTAGCCTATATCTACTTCTCAAGATTCAATACTGAGAGTTTTTCTCTACTAGTAACTCTTTTCAAAAGCAAGAATTAAGCATAGTTGTTAAAAGGTGCGTCCGAGCTCAAGACTCACTAGGCTCCAATTTCAGTGCCTTGAAATCCCAAAGGCGGACGCTGTCACAAAAGCGCGCGCCTTGAGCCTAAGGCGAGATACGCCTTGGTGCACTTAGTCGGGTCTTTGTGACATTAGTTTAATATTTAAATTTTTTTTTTGTTTTTAGTGTTAGAAAATCTAAACCATTGATTATAAATTGAAAATAACTCTTAGTTATGACAAACAATAAAACCACATCTAATTATTTTTAAAATAAACAATAAAAAAGAAAAAATAGTTATGGCAAAAAAAATATTTGTTTCAGCACAATTTAGGCACAAAACTAATTGTGCTTTACTATGATAATTCATAATTGATAAGTGTTATAACTTGTTAAATACAGTATCAATAAGCTTAGAATCTTTGTGTGTTTAGTAAGCCTAGGAGTTTTGTATTTAGGATATCAAACCTTAATTAAGTTTTTTTTCTTTGTGTATGTGTTTATATTTTGTTGTTGTGATTTATGTGTTTTGAATTTTAATATTTATAATAGTATATCACCTTGCTAGTAGTCTAATAATAAAATTTATAATTTTTTCAATTATTTTTTATTTTTGTACCTCATATCACTCAAGCACACGCATGCACTTAAACCCCAGGATCCCTTAGCCCCTTAGTGCGCCTTTAATAACTATAGAGTTAAGCCAATTACAATCCTAGATTGAGCTAACCTAAGCTGAATCACAAATTCAAGTTTTTACAAAGTAAAACTTGACAAACACTTAAATTAGCTTATAACATCAGGTGCTAAACAACCTAAAACAAGTTTTCTAGCTCTACTTGTAAACTCATAGCTCAATCACACTTCTATCAAGCTCAAAATAAAGGATTATAGCAGAAACTAAGAGCCAAATTGAAGAGTATGTAAAAAGTAAAGCTCAAGTGGAAGAACAAACTTTGTAGGAAAAGAAGAGTAATTTTTTTTGACGAATCTTGTATTTTCCAACACTCAAAACATCTTTCCAACATGTATTTAGTAGATACAAGAAATCACTTTTACAAAAACTAGTCATTATTTTTGTCTTCTAACAAAAAACTGTCAGTTACACAATTAGCATACTTCTAGAATATTAGGTTTTTGACTGCTTTTAGTTTACTTTTGAGAATATTAAATTTCTAACAGTTAAAGAAAATATTTTAACTTAGAACTTTTTAACACTTTTGACACACATCAAATTGACTTTATAAATTGATCCTAAATTATCTTCTTGTTGTACAAATGTTTCTCTTCTTGAGAAATATTTGTCTTCATTCCATATTGCAACTTTGAATATGAGATTGAAATAATAAGATACCAAATTCTAATATCATGGTTTTATAATCATCAAAATTTGGGATTTAAGTTAATGTAACCTTTGAGCCAGTAGTCCTATCATATTTTACAGATATGATGTCTCATATTTTAGTACTCCCATCCAAAAATCATATAAATTCTCTTGATTATACAAGCTATAGTCAATAACAACATATCATTTCTGATACATAAATCACAGCAAAATTTGGAAGGTAATTTTAATACTGTTTATGTAGCAGAAGATATGAACTCGCAAACAACAGATTTTGAGAAAACTAAAGTTTATCCTATTAGCATTAACCTGAAAATGTTCATCTAAACAATATATATATCTCAAGACAGAGACCAGTTATATATCTCAAGACAGAGACCAATTGAAGTACAAGACAAGATCATAAATGACCAGAATTCAGCAACAAATTGCCCTGTGCATTGCATACATAAGTTTATCTCAATGTTTGTTTTTGAGTGATTGTGCACACCATAAAACCAAATCCCAAATGCCATCTATTTGAAAACATACAGAGGGCAAAACATGGTTTTAGAAAACTGAGTTGTCTAAGTGTGTGCATTGAATTTTTTAGCAGATTGATTTGTGATTGTCTAATGATGAAAATCAAAGAAGCAAAATAGATTTCTAGACCTAAGAACAAAAGGGACAGCAAAACGGGTTGTAAAATGAAGCTTCGAAAGGTAAAATGAGTCTGAAATTGGAAAAAAAGAGCATGGCTATACATGATGTTCGGCTGGAAATTACCTAAGGCAATTCCTGCGGTTTTGGTAGATTCTCCTATTTGGGCGGTTTTGTTATGTTTTAAGTCTTCAAATTAAATTGTCAATTAATTCTAAAATTTCAAAAATCTCTAAGAACACTATTTCAGACTAAAGCTCTAGCTTTTGACTAATAAGGTTTTGGTTGTTCCATTTGTGTTTCTTTTGTTTCATTTTAAAGGTTGCAAACTTGTATTCCTGTATTAAGTAGTTCTTAAGGTTCATAAATCTATTTCAAGTTTGTTATCATCAATTCGATAAGTTTTGATGGCAAAGATTACAACATCTTTATATTTTCTTTTATTCACTATTATTTTGAATTCTAAAATTAAAAATAATATATAAATAAATAAACCATAGATCCTACTTAAGCTAGAGTTTTAGTCTGAAATAGTGTTCTGAAATCGTTTTTACCAAATAACATCATTGCTTACCTCTGTTTGTATTTCCTGATCTTCCTGTAGAAAATTCCTGAATACAGAAGACAAATGTGAGGAATGCACTTTTGAACTCCCCTCCAAAGTTGGATTAGTTGAGATGCCACCTGATAGTAAATATCAAAAAAGGAAAAATCATTTGGAATTTACTTCAACGGGTATTATCTACAGGTAAACTGTAAGTAGTAGCTGGACCAACAACATATGGCAGCCATAATTTGGCAGCATTTCAACTTCTGCAGAATAATGAAACATATGCAAAAGAAATTATATGTTTCAACAACAAATGATCTTATATGACAAAGAAGAGTACACCAAATTTGGAAAGAAAAATACCAAATTTTTCTATCAATTTCAGTCTACATGACACAGAAAAGCACACCAAGAAAAAGCCTAAACAATGCATACTTTGGCATTACAACATAGAAACTTTAGAACCTCAAATTGCTTGCTACAGATGATTGTTTACACTTCCAACCGGAAAAGAAAAAGAGAGAAAACCCCACCAATTCAGTTGATCATCAGTGTCCTTTGAAGCTCCATACAAAGTTAATCCTTTACCAAAATAAAAGACAAGATCAAGAAAACCTTCAATCTCAGAAAATCTCCATATTTCAAATCCTAGTAAACGACAAAATAAAAAAAGAAAAAATGTCAAAAAAAATCAGATAAGTAGAACTATCAAAACAAGCAAAAGTAGTGAAAAAAGAGTTTACCCTTTCTTGTTTCTTTTTCTCCAGAAGTCCAAATTGAACAAACACGAGAAAGGATGTGTAAAACAATAAAAAGGTATGCTAAGAGTTAGGTTCTCAAACTAGGAGAGATTGAAGTAGATTGTGACTTAGAAACAACAACGAAAGCAAAGAGAGGGAAAATTCCGATTGCTACAGATGATTGCACAAATTTGCTAAAAGAAAAGGCCGATTTGAGTTCAAATCCAGGAAAGGCAACATCTATCGCAAATATGCAAAGATGAATTACCTGTTTGGCAACAATAATCCCTAATCAAATCCAAATTTCCCTATCAGTGGCTCCATGCTTACAGATTTGGCTTCGTGCTCTCACAATATGCTTTTGCTCTTAATCTATGGGGGGGTGGGAGACACAAAGGAGTAGTCTGTTTAGAGAGAAGTGAGGTGATTATGATTTGATTAGGGAACCTGCCACTCCTAAATAAAATTAAAAATTATCAAAATCATATTTAGAAAGTACCTAAATTATAGCAGCAAAATTAGCAACCGCCTTTACTAAATTGTCCCTATCAAGCAGATTTAAAATCTAGTGACAGTTCAACAAACCACCTCTACATTTTGGCTAGAAAAGACTAGGTTCTTTATAGTGCATTCTTCCTCATGTGAGCCTTGCAATGCTCCACTTTTAGCTTCTCTAGCTTACCAGTTGCCACCATACAAAGCAAAAAAATAAATAAATAAACAAACATATCCATATGAATAGCTTGCATTTGGATTACATCGATCAACATTGCTTAACTTACCGGTAAACTGCCATATGTAAGATGACATTCATTTTATAAGTTTATTCAGAATAAATAACAGCTTACCTTATCTGCAGAGGTTCCATAAGTAATCATATCAGCACCATAGAATTAAGATGGCAAATATCATAATTCATGTCAATTGAGAAAACAAAAAAGTAAAAAGGCAGGTGAAAAACATTTCTTAAAGAAAAATAGAAAGAAGCAAATAATTGTTGTTCAAAATCTTGAACCGAAAGAGCACCAAAAAAATATACAAATGATCAGAGATAATCCCAGTTTCATATTCTTTGATGTACAAAGTCATACAAATAATAATTGATTCATAAAATATTTCCCTATTCTATGAATAAAAAGTTAAATCTCTAATCTAGAGGGGTTTTCTTTTCTATTAAGATGATGTTGGTCCTTCAAAAGGGTGACAGCAAGTAGTAGCCGAAGACTACAGTACTGATGAGAGGAATAATTCATTTTCATATAATACCATAGATCAATGCTCAAGATAATGGCTTATAGAGAGGACAAAAACTCTATGAAAGAAAGAGGAACACTAAAGCAAAGATAAAAGGGTACTAATTTAGGATTGGAGTAACAGTAAAAAATATGAAATACAAACAAAAGACTCTTCAAATGAAAAATTCAAAATAAGCAAATGATATACATTCAAAGATCATAGCCTCATCCTTGTCAAAGTTATACATCCTATTATAAGATAATCCAAATTTTGAATGCATAATTTGCAGCTACAAGGCTGTCTCTGTTTTGAGTTTGTTCTACCCTTCTTTGCTTTACATTCACGTGTATGCTTTTTCTGTTACTATCTTGCATAATCTTTCATATGTTCTGTAATCTTAGCACAAAAGATAGTTGACAAAAAAAGGAGACAACCTACGACTCATAAACAATTTAAATATCTACATCAAAAGTACATTAAAAGTTAGATTTGCACATTTAATCATTTCAATCTAATCCATCTATTGCAAACATAAGAAGAAAAAAAATTAAATATAATGGCAGAATCTAGAAAACAACAGATAAAAAAGCCAAGAAGCAAAGTCAGTTGTATTGATTTTTCGCTGCTCCTTTATCCATTTTGCTTCCTTAGATGCATTATTAACACCGAAAATTTTGCATGCTAGCCAATTTTAGAAATAATTAAAATAATAAATATACTACGTTCTAAATTCTTAAGATGTTAAAAGATAAGAAAGTAAAATATATCAGATTCAATTGGCATCAAGATGTACTCATTATCATACTTATTATTTTAATAAAACACATTGTGCACTGACTCAGCAACACAAAATAACAGTCATCATATCAGCAAGTATATGATCAGAATTTCGGTAACTACTTGTAACTCAGAAAACTGTAAGAATAATAGTCAATGAAGTTGAAGATACATACCTCTGTACCAATGCTGGCAGCAATCAAGAGTCCCCCATTTCAATAATAATGTCGATCAAGGAGGCATAAAGAACAGGCATACTCCCGAAAGACTTCTTAACCCCTAAACTCTCCAAATTCAACCTCCCTCAAATTCTTCAAATGCGTCATGCAAATTAATGACAGATAAATAAGCAATGTAATTATGAGAGATAAAAACTAAGAGCCTAAAAATGAGAATTGTGATGTGAGATATGAAGCAAAAACTAACAAAAATTCAAAATTCTATAACAAAAGGAGAAAGAGATCCTTAACTTGAGAAAGCCTACACAAAAATGATCATTCTTCACTCTTCCACAACGTTATTATATATAAAGAAGACAAAAATAAAGATCATAATATCCAGGTTGTTAAAGTCTCCAAGAATTACGTATTACCTAACAATCAGCTCATTTCTACTTCATGAACAATTATTAAGTTCCTCTTATTATAATATAAACAGTTATTAGGCAGTGGAGAAGTACAATAATGGTAAAAGGTTATAAGAATAACCCAAAAAAAATTTTCAAAAGAGATAAGCACAAATATCTAGTAGAGAGTCAAGTTGAAGTTTTCAAACAAACCTCTCTCATCATGCTCGACAATATGGGTAACAAGTTTAACTCTTTGATAACTGCTTTAGTAGCCTTACAGTATCTGCAGTGAAATCATTAAAAATTTCATGTTAACCTTGAAGGGTTTTTCCATTTAATTACATCTCTTTCTTGATATAAGAGAAGAAAAAATTGAATTATAGAAATTAACAAAATGCCTCCTAAATTGTATGCAATTTTCTGATTAACTAATTCATAATAATCCAAATTTAATTTAATGAATATTCATTTACTTATGTACATATCTTTTTCCACATTGTAATGTTAAGTTATTTGAATATAAAATATTTATTATTTTTTCTTAATACTTGCGAAGAATATTTTAATATAAATTTTTATAATATTCATTTGCCAACTAATATATTTAAAAGATCAATTAAAATAAATATATCCAAACTCGTTTCATGTTATGTTACTTTCCTCTTATTTTCACCTTTTCTTTTTTCTTTTTTTGACATATTGACATGAACAAAGTCTTACATGTGTTTTTCCTTAAAAGATTTAGTGTAAATTACCATGACACCTGTAAGATTTGGTTGAATACTGTAGAAAAAAACAATAGGAAGAAGAAGAAAAAAAAAAATCTGAATCTCTTTTTCTTATTTTGACAGAAAAATAGGTTACATATTTATAGAGGAAGAAAGACTCTAGAATCCCTACAATAAAAGAAATAATCAAATAATCAACAATAAAGGAAATAATCAAATATGGAATACTTATAATCAAGGAAATAACAAATTTTTCCTTGATTATAAGATTTTATTCTTAAAATCATATATTTTCTAATTTACCAACACTCTCCTTCAAGTTGGTGCAAAGATATCGATCATGCCCAACTTGCCAACTTGAACTTTAAATGGTTGTCTTAGTAAACCTTTTGTTAGAATATCTGCAACTTGTTGTGCGGTGGGAACAAAAGGAATGCAAATTGTCCCTTCTTCTAGTTTTTCTTTTATAAAGTGTATCAATTTCAACATGTTTCGTTCTGTCATGAAGGACTGGATTGTGAGCAATATTGATAGCTGCCTTATTGTCACAGAACAATTT
>CATIWF010132469.1:0-66204 GCA_949630135.1 Balakata baccata
TTGTAATCCATGGTCGAACCTAGGGCTCTGATACCATGTAGAAAAAAACAATAGGAAGAAGAAGAAGAAAAAAATCTGAATCTCTTTCTCTTATTTTGATAGAAAAATAAGTTACATATTTATAGAGGAAGAAAGACTCTAAAATCCCTACAATAAAGGAAATAATTAAATAATCAACAATAAAGGAAATAATCAAATATGGAATCCTTATAATCAAGAAAATAACAAATTTTTCCTTGATTATAGGATTTTATTCTTAAAATCATATCTTTCCTAATTTACCAACAACAATTTATAGCTAATGAGTTAATGAATAACCACAAGGAGAAGCTCATGATCAACATATGAGAGGTAAATAACTCTACAAAGTAAATAAATTAGGTCAGAAAACAGCATAACATAGCGCAATTTTCCCCATTCCTAACCATCCTCTACCAATTAAACAAGACACCCCTTCCCCCAATAAATTAGAAAAAAAAAAAACTATTTTTAGGTACCATATCCCATAATAGCTTCGAATGCAGTTAAAGCAATCAATGGAGTATCATAGTGCATATAAAACTGCACTTTCTGCCGATTTTCTAGTCATCAACAATTTGCTTGGCAACTTCAGTGCTAGTCCATGGAATTTATAAACAAAACCTAGAATCATATTATAATAACTACATCTGTGAGCATCAACGATTCCTATAGCAAAAGAACTTCCATTAACTGGGGGAGTCAATTGCACCCATATGAGAAATCTAAAGCCAAATCACCAGAGACAAAAGACTTTGGCAGGTTGGCACGCATTTGTTTTGGTATATTATGAAATTTAAAGCATGGATTTAGTGGTACCTATTTACAAATCACAAGAAACGTGTAATGAAGTCTATGATCAAATAATGATATAATTTTAGAATAAAATGCTCGAAGAAGTGTAGCATCGAATCATGGCTGACAAAATTGTATATTGATTAGCATTGCTCTTATGCTAGAAGAGTAGTATCAAAATAAGGAAGCACAAGTTAGCTAATTGTGATACAGTTGCCTATTACATGGGAAGTCAAATGGAAAAGATATCCAAAAGAACTACTTGTAAAGAAAAACCGCCTGATTTAAAACTTTGAGAGTCCTCGCGTGTTTTAGCATGTAAAAAGAGGAATACCATGAAAAGGATGATCCACAACCATTGAAATCATAAAGCAGTTCAAAATGTGAAATGGTGGCACAAATGGAAAATATATTGGCCAGAGCTGAATGCAGAAGCAAGGCTCAAGATAACATTTCATAAATTAATTGTTTCCTATCTAAGATTGTACCTCAGGTGCAACATAATTTGGAGTTCCACAAGTGGTATGAAGAAGGCCAACCCCCTGCATGTATATAAAAGCACACAGAGATGGATAAGCTATATAACCTAGAAGTAAACTTTGTGGTCGCTTGAGGCAAACAGTAAGAATTCCAAGCTTACTTTCTGAGGCAATGCACTCAGTCCAAAGTCAGAAACCTTCAAATTTCCAAATGAATCAAGAAGAAGGTTTTCAGGCTGCATAAGGAAACCAAATCATACATCATGAAACCAATGTTACAAAAAAAATAAGTCAAATTCTTAGTATGACAGCTCACCTTCAGATCTCTGTGGTACACGCCCTTGAGGTGACAATGAGCAACTGCATCTATAAGCTGTTGAAAATATCGCCTTGCCTCATCTTCAGAAAGTCTTCCTTGTTGTACCTGTGTATTAACATTTTTTTCAATAATCAATGAAGTAAAGTGAGTACATCGACAACCCAGCACAACAAATATTCACTGATAAAAATAATGGTGCAATTTTAAATACTTTTATTATGCTAGCAAGGACTTTTATCATATCCTAAGGAAATCAGGACAAGATGAGACTTACAATTTTATCAAATAGCTCTCCTCCAGTAACAAACTCAAGAATAATATAAATTTTTGTCCGGCTTGCCAAGACCTGAAATTTGAGCATAATTGAGTGAGAAAAATGAAAAAAAAACTGCATTTTATGTTAATTACTTATATCCAAGAAACCAGTCAACTATTTCTGGATGCAGGTAACTAATTTCACAAGTAGCATTAAGTCAGAGAATATACCTCGTGCAATCTAACTATATTAGGATGTCTGACAATCTTCATGATGGATATCTCCCTTTTAATCTGGGGCCAAAATAAGAAATATTAATTATATAGATGATGAACCCGCCTTCCGAATGTCCTAAGAAAATCCAATCAAGACGAGAAAGCCCACCCGTCATTGCCCAGAAGTGAACTTTACCACTCAAATTTTAGTGACTAGCTCAAGGAAAAGATTGCCCCACCAAGTTATATCTTATAACCCCCAACATGCGATATCTTAATAAAGAGGCGCATGATTATGCAAAAGACAGCATTTGCTGGCGGTCTTGACAGTTACAGGAACTCAAATCTTAATAGAAGTTTTCTTCAACAAACAATCGGCTAAAAGGAAAACTGCGACTGTATTCTTATGTTGTCCAAAAACATGCAGACAACACCAAATATTCTCAAACTCCTATGCTTATATTACCAAGAAAAAAATTCATATTCATTGAAAATTGTTGAATTTGGAAACTCTCCTATGCTTATATTTTCAAGAAAATAATTCATATACATTGACAATTGTTGAATTTGCATCTATTTCTACGTAAGGGAAGAAAGCTAAGTACCTGATCAACCATTTTATGCTTGAGAATGGTGCTTTTGGCCATAACTTTCATAGCGACGCTTTCTCCGGTCTCCGTGTTCTGTGCAAACTTAACCTTGGCGAAAGTCCCTTCGCCAATTGTCCGCCCAACTTGATATTTACCCACCTTCCTTGTGATCTTTTTCATGATTCCGTCGATTGCATTTCCCGGATCAAATTCTCTCAAAGTCCGCAACCAACCAACCAAAAAAATCAAAACAAGTAACAAAAACTCACACTAATCAATCATAAATAACTCCAAAATCCAAAATTAGTAAAAGGAACTAATTACTCAAAATTCCGAAACCCATTCTCAAAATTGAAATAAATATATATAAAAGCAGATAAATCAAAATGCCTGCTTCAACACTTCCTACAGGAAGAAACGGACCATGAATTAAGAAGAGACAGGAGCAAAGGACATTAAAAGCAACGCAACTCCTAAGGATATGCATTCATGTGAGATGCTTACCAGAGTAAATTTGACAAGAGGCGAATGAAATTCCCCACCAGCAAAATTTGAAAAATAGGATCACCGGAGCTCCGGCGACTGGAGGAAAAAGAAAAAAAGAACAGAACGCAGATGATAACAGAAAGAAAAGGACGAACGATGAATTATCACGAAACTTCTTTGTACAAAGCAAAGAACCTATAAAAGTGAATACAGCTGAACAGGATTGAAGAAAAAACATAAAATTTTGCACAATTAACTTCCTCCACACGCCAACTCCAAACAATCTAATCCAATTTTGCGCTCAAGCAATTGTGAATTTCTGTTCAAATGTAAAGGCCCAGTCAATAACGGTGGAAAAAAAAAAGCAAAAATGTAGGATTAATTCATAAATGCTACCAAAATCTATAGCTTTATTACGAATTAGTATTAAATATTTTAATTATTACATATTAATTAATAAATAGTATCATTATCAAATATATTAAAAAATTTGCAAAATGCTATCAAAATTTATATTTGTCATATCGTCATCTATATCGAAATATTTTTAAAAATTTTAATATCAATGGAAAAGATTGTTAGTAATATCAATCTATAATATTAACCCAAAAATGTGTAATAATAATTCAATCACGAAATTTCTGTCATTGCGTCAAATAGCTTAATAAGGCATAATTTTTTTCTAAAAGAAAACCACCTATGCGTCTAACCATCTTCGAATTCCTTTCGGCGCTGATTATTTTTTTTCTTTTTCTTTCTTCGAGAAGGATCTCAGTGGATTTTGACCGTGTAATTCTTATCTTAATCTTTGCATTAAAATTCAAATAACGTTAATAGATGTTGCATCAAAATCAAAAGACTAATCAAGTTATGTTGAATTATTGTACATAGAAATAGATATCTACTTGTCTCCGCAGCCAAATATTTTTCAGTAAATTTTAAAATAGATTCAATTAAGCTGGAAAAAAAAAAGTCAATTATCTCATTTAAATTTTTATAAATAAATATTAAAATTTATTCTTAATTATATATTATACTATTTTCATCCGTAAAAAATAGATTTACTTTTCAATTTGACAGTACTATTTATATTAATAAATAAATTATCAATAAATTATTATTTTTAGGCTTTTAAATTTGTATAATTTCATATCTCTAGTCGGTTTGATGTCTAAAAAAATCAAATAGTCATTGTCATCAATTACTGAGTAAATACTCTTTTGCACTGTTGTTTTAAATAAATATTGAAATTATATGAGTATTAATTTAAATTTTAAATTAAAAAGAGATAAAATTATTATTTACAAGATAATAATAAATGAAAATATTTTTGAAAAATATTAGACAGAAATTATTAATTTAACTAAACTAACTAATAATATGTGAGTAAATAAAACTATACTTATTTTTTTTTTAGGATAGATAGAGTATCAAACAAAATTAATAAATAGAAAACTATGAATTACGGTAAAATCCTCTTTTCTCCTATAAATATGAAGTAAAAATACTGGTTATTTCCATCATGGTAAATCAAAACGGTTTGAACTGACCGGTTCGACTAGTAAACCTGTGGATGTAAGAAAATTAGATCGGTTTATCATTTCATTCAATAAAAAAAATAACCGACCAGTTAAATCAGAATCCATTCAAGTCGGTGAGAAGGTCAATTCAACTGATAAGTCAACGAACCGGCTGAGAAATTGGCTATCATTTTCACCCGGCAGAGAATTTAGCTAATCGACTTGTTGAACCGATTGTTTTTGCAGTTTACCTCAATATCCTTTTTTTTTTTTTTGTTAAAATTGTAAAAAGAAATAGTATTTAATATCAATAAATAATAATGTAGCGAAAAATATGCATTAAATATTACGTTAATTTTTGAAATTGACAAATGAAGTGAGACAAAACAAAATTTCAAAAGGTAGTGAAACGAATTTTATACATTCTCAAGCTCTATTAATTTTAATAATCTTTAGTTACTTAGATTATTAATATTTTTACGTGCTGGATCAATAAGTGATTATTATTTTGGGACAATTTTTAATTTCATTGACTAATTTTTTATAAAATAAATTTCATAAATATGTTCTTGAGAAAAAAATTTATTTACCTATTCCAAATGTAGTTTCCAAACTCAAAAAAATAAAAATATTTTTAAAAAAAAATAGTAATGGATATGAAAATTACAAACTAAAAGTAACATGCAAATTACATACTTCAATTCATAATATAATAATCAATTATAAGTTAAATAAAAATAATTTTATTTTAGCTGAAAAAGCGACATTAGTATAGTTTTAAAAATAAAAACTACTAAAAATATAAGAATTCAAATTATCAAAATAAAAAAGGACAAGAGTAAAGGATAGACTTGCCAACAAGATTATAAAAAATAGAAAAAATGCCCATTATATAATATTATTAGAGAAAATTATTATTTACTTTTTGATATTTGACATATTGTAACAGCACTTTCTGAATTTCAAAAATTATATGATTTTTTTTTTGTTTTGTCCCCATTAAACTATGTAACACTTCTGTTAAATTTTAAAACATTTTACATTAGTTATAAATAATATTCTTTTTTACTTCTGAAATATTAGTATAATATGTCTGTTATTCAGAAAGTACTAGTATAATATATCAAATTTAAAAAAATATTAGTACAATAGAATTAACTTGTAGATATACTATTATAATATGTAAAATTTCAGGATGTAATTAAATAACAATTTTTTTTTTATCATTTCACCTCAATCTGACGTATATAATTCTAGTAGGAAATCTAACGAAAGAAAATATCAATTGAATATGATAAAACAGAGGATGTCTTATAAGTAAATAACTATTATTATTATTATTATTATTATTATTATTAATATGGAGCTCTTAAGAAATGAAATCATCCATGAATCATGTCGCTGACCGAACAAATTATGTCATAGTTGGCAGGTTGAGTGGGATAATTATAAAAAACAGAATTAATGGATCCAGTTTATAAAAACGTGAGGATTGAAAGCAATAAAGTGAAATAAAATTGCAATTGCATTTAATATTTAAGAAAGATTAATGTTGGTTGACATTTTGTGATTAGTGATTAATTAATTTATAATTACCAAAAGGACAAGCTTCATAATGTTTGGGTGGCATTGGATTAATGTCAATTTTTAGGTTTGTTAAGTAAACTCAGAGAATAGGTCATAGGCGGCTTATTATAATAATATTTACATATTACTTATATATTAAAAATTATTCCCCCAATGCGAGATACGAATGTAAGGGTTATTTATTTCTTATTAAGAGATCTCAAATTCAAACTCTCAATATCTATTAACGGATGTATTTATAAATTGGTTGGGTCATTGGACCCATAAATTTCTCAAACTAATGTTAAGGGTGATAAATTAGATAGTGTCTAAATTCTTAACAAAAAAAATAATTGTTATAAAAGATAATTTTGTTAAGAATAAATTGCATTAAATTAAAACTTTTTGAGTGAAATTAAAGTAAGATAATGAGGTTAAAAATATGATGAGAAAAAATTAAAAATTAATTTATGCAATAAATTGCAAAAAGTGAAAAGTATGAAAGTTAAAGGAAATTTTTTTAAAAAATGACTTAATTGTAAAAATTGGAAAGCATGCGAGTTAAAAGAAAAAAGAAGAAGAAAAAGTTACTATTATCGGAACAACGAACTTAATAAAATATAATTATTATAAAATAGAATTTAATCGAGGATAAATTTAATTAATATATATATATATATATATAAGACTAAATTGTAAAAAGTTGAAAGTATGAGATTTAAAACAAATAAAAAAATGGACTAAATTGTAAAAGTCAAATGCATAAGAGTTAAAATAAAAAATAAAAAAATTATGGACTAAATTGTAAAGATTGAAAAATATGGGAGTAAAAAAATAAAAAAAAAGACTAAATTGTAAATAGTGAAAAATGTGGAAGTTAAAAAAAATAAAAAGAAAACCAAAATTGTTAAAAATGAAAAGTATGCGTCGCAAAGAGCAAAAAGTATAAAAAAAAATACTAGATTGTAAAAAATAAAAAGAATAAGAATTAAAAAATTAAAAAAATGACCAAATTGGAAAAAATAAAAAGTGTAGAAGAAAAAAAAATTAAATTATAAAAAGTAAAAAATATAAGAGTTAAAAGAAAAGGTGAGTTATGAACAACAACTCCACAAACATTTTTACTATATATATATATATATATATATATATGAGTGAGTAATTCTAATTTCGTGTCTGGAAATATACATGATAAATAAATATATACAGTAAATATAATATTAATTAAATATATGAGAAATGCAAAATACTTAACGCAAATATGAATCATTTGGAGTACTAATTGACATAAAGAAATGAGAAGCAGAAATAGATGTTTCGATAGTTTTTTTCCAATATTGTTGATTATAATTAATATAATTTCGAAAAAGCAAAAAATACAGTAATTACCCTTTGAAGTTCCAAATCAAGCTTTATTCCTCAAGCCTCCTTTCATTTTTCCTTGCTCATTTCTCCTTTCAAATCTGCCCAACATTATCCATGGAGCTGTATCAGTCTTATAATACAAAATCCAATGTTTTCCATGTTGAGAACTAACAATAGAAAATGTGTAATCCTACAATTCATCGGTAATTTTCATATTTGATATTATATTTGGAAAAAATATTTTTTTAAAAAAATTTTATATTTTTAATTTTTTCGAATTTTGAAAACTTTTTTTTAGTAAAAATAGATAAATATATATTTTTTCCAAAAAAATAAAAAAAATAAAAAAAAATCAGTTAATTAAATAAAAAAAATTCAAAACTTACTTTTAAAACTCTTAACTGCAATCCCAAAACCCTCAAAAGCATTAACTACTGAGTGTAAAAGAAGCAAACTAAGCAACAACACATATTACAATCACACAATTCCTTTTAACATATTATTTTTAATTTATCAACATCCACAACCAATATTTTCTTATACAATTCCTACAATACACATCCAATGAAATAAAATCATATATTTTTTTATTTATAAAATATTAATATTTTTATAATAAAAATTGGTATTTTATAGAAAAAAAAGACATTATTTTTTTATTAGAAATATATAATGAGAATTGTATAAAGAAGTGAACTCTTTTTTTATTAGAAGTATGTTGTGAGCACTTCTCAAAATATTATTATATAATGAAAATAACGGCATTCTCCAACTATTAAAAAAAGATTTATTAAATAAAATATGAAAATGAAATCAATCAAAATTCATTAATAATAAAATATGAAAATGAAAATAAACTTTACAGTGAAAATATTAGTATATATTGAAAATAATGGCATTCTCCAACTATTAAAAAAAAGATTTGTTAAATTAAATATGAAAATGAAATCAATCAGAAAATTGGATACTGAATGCAGTGACAGATGTAAAGGAAGGGATCTAGAGCCTCAAACCCCCTACTTTAATAATAATAATAATAATAATAATAATAATAATAATAAATTGCCAAAAAAATGAAAATAATGGCATTCTCCAACTATTAAAAAAGATTTGTTAAATAAAATATTAAAGATTTATTATATAATAAAATTAAAATATTATTATATAATGAAAATAATGGCATTCTCCAACTATTAAAAAAAAGATTTATTAAATAAAATATGAAAATGAAATCAATCAGAAATTAGATGCTGAATGTAGTGACAGATCTAAAGGAAGGTATCTAGAGCCTCAAACCCCCTACTTTAATAATAATAATAATAATAATAATAATAATAAGATTAAATTCACAAAAAAATATATAAAATTTTAAGTTTGTATTAAAAATAACATGTATTTTTTATTTTTTTTATATTTTATCAATTTAAATATTTAATAGAAAAAATTGCCGACGTGTCTAAATTTTTTATAAATAAGTTGTTTAGTCAAAGTCATTCCTATTGAAATATTAACATTATTTTATTTATAACCAAACAAATACCTATAAAGTCAATTATTTAGTCGATAAAAAAATATTATCATCAGAATATTCAGATAAGTCTATCAATTTTTTTATTAAATTAACAATAATATCTAAATTGATAAAATATTAATAATTTATTGAAATAATTAAGAGTTGTAAAAGTTTAGTTTTTTTTATAATTTAGCTTTATAATAATAAAAAATAAAAGTAATATTTTTTATTGAAGTGGATCCACCTTTCTTCAAAATTTACTATTTTATTTTGGATAATTCACCTGACTTTTAGCATTTTAGACTATTATTTTTCATTCATTAATTTTTTAACTTTTTTTAGAAAATTTTATTTCTTAAAATAAATAAAAATTTGTCCCCCTAAATGTTTTTTTAAAATAATAAGAGCATTTATATTCGTGAAATTGAATGAGCAGTGACTTTTACGGCGACATTACCAAAATTTAAACTACACTTTTAAATACATTTCATCTCTACAATTGACATAAATTTTAATTTGTAGGATCCAATGAATATTTTAATATAGTATATTCACTATTAATAATTAAAATGTTAAATTTTTTATTGTTAAAGAAATTGGATTTTATTGTTATAATTAATTAATATTAAAATTAATAAATTGCATGGAAATTAATTATAAAACTTACAAAAATTAAAGAAATTACACAACATTTCATTTTTGAAAAAAGTACATAAAACATTATTATTACTTTTATTATTATTATTATTATTATTAACTTTGTAATTAAAATATGAATTAAGTTAATAAAATTCATTATACTATTAATTATTTATTAAGTATAATTAATTTTTTTATGTTAGTTATATGATTAAATTAATATAATTAATTATATCAACCTAATTTTATACTTTGTGTTATGAAATTAAGTTCAACACAATAATTGCATTTTTAATTTTTTAAATTAAAGAAATTTAACTTATACTAATTATATCAATAATTATATTCATATTATTAAATATAATTAATTTTATACTTTATATTAATATATATACTTAATTAATTATATTTACCATTAATTTCAATTAATAAAAAATATTATTTATTTCTTTTTATTTGAATTATTATAAAATAATATAAGTAGGACCTATAAATATTTTTTACTCAAATAAAATTGTCTCTCTTATTTTTTAATATTTGAAATCTTGCAAAATTACAAGCTACCAAAATAGTTGTGCAATTGAATTTGCAAGTGTCAACTACAATTTTGCACTTATATTTAATTACCAATAATAATGCTCTCATATGTAGATGAGAGAGCAACCGAATAAGAAAAAAATACAAAATAGTCAAATCAAATTATTAGACAAAGAGAAAAAAATATCAATATTAATTGAACAACGGAATATATATATATTTTAATTTTCTATTGGTATATTTAAGTTTAATTGATCCCATAAATCGAATTTTTACATCTGCTGCTAACTGAATGAATGTTTTATAAATTAGAACTAAATTACTTCAAACTTGAAATTAACAGAGTTAATAGAACAAAATTTAATAATAAAAGAAATCAATTAAATGAAATTTCAGTTAAGAGATTTAAAAGCATAAATCATGAAATTCGAGACCAAAATATTTCCAGGGACAGAAAAATTATTTGACAGCACATGTTGAAAATGATAGACATGGAGGAAAAGATTCCATGTGAGCAATGGGTCCCACAAAATGATCTTCAGATTCTAATTGGAGGGTGGGAGAAGTAAAAATTACAAAATGATTTTTTCTTGAGAGGAGACGGAGCTGATTTTGATACGGTTTTTTTTATCATTCTGTGTTAGCATGAAAATGCCTCTTGAGGCTTATAATTCTTTTATAAATCTCATAGATTCTCCACCACAAAAATATTTATATCACTTTCCTTTTCAAGAATGCCTTTCATTTTTATAATAGCAAATTCAAAAATTATATATATATATATATATTAAATAATCGTTCAACTACTAATTATTTATTTTGTTGAGCTCCGCTAGGATTCATTTCATTACATTATAATTTTTACTATAATAATAGTTTTTTAAAAATCAGTGGATCCATAAAAAAAAAAAAAGTAAATCTAATGATCCCATAGCATTGAATTTTGGAAAATCACTTTTGAAAATAATTTTATATTTTCAAGTTTTTTAAAATTAAAAAATTATTTTTAGAGAGATACAGATAAATAGATATTTTTTTTGAAAACGGTTTACAAAAAAATAAAAAAACTAGTCAAGTAAATAAAAAAATTCAAATTACTTTAAGCAATTCCAAGCATTCCCGATATTTACCCTTGCATTTCTGTCACTATCGCTAATATGATAGGTGGTTGGAACTATTGTTAAAAAACAGTTTTTTAAATTCAAATAATTAAAAAAAATATTTTTTAAAACATAATATCAAACATGAATTCATCATTATACTTTATTAAATTGGACATTTTTATCAAGATATTTCACTGTTTTTGCAAAAATTACTGATTATTGTTTTTATTTTTTCAAATATTGCTTCAAGTATTTGCTATTTTGGGTGAAGGGAGGATTTTACAGTTTTACTGTTACAAAAGTCTTGCATGATTTGCCCTTGCTCTTGGGGTGCATTGACTGGCAATGTATAATAAGCGGGATGTCAATTCAATTACAATAATTAAAGTTATCACCACAGCCAAATGAGCTAATAATGGTTTTACTGAAATTTTGGTACCATTACTTTGGTGCTTCTAGTCAACAAAATCAGAAATTTTGTTATAATATATTAGTAGTTCTTTTAAAAATATATGATTTGGTTTAAAATTTAGTATAATATATTAGTACTTTATAATATTTAAAAGTTATATTATTTATAAATTTGATTTATTGAATTAATATTTTATAAATAAAAGAAAATATTTTTTTTACTAATTTATTATATTATTTTTTAAACTTTAGGGGAATATTAGTAAATTATGTCAAAATATATAGAATAAATTACATATTTTTCAAATTTCAGGAATATATTAGTATATTATGTTAAATTACATGAATTAAATAGTAATTTTTCATAAACAAAAATAGATAAAGGTTTTTTTTTCAACATTTTTTATTCTAATTTGTTACTGTTTATATAAAATATTTATATTTTATCAATCTATTTATTTATTTTATTTAATTTGTATTAACATTGCAAATATTTTATATATATTGAGAAGGAAATTGCTAGGAGAAATAATATTTCTCATAAAAATAGCCCAACACCTTAATTATGTAATATTCTTATAAAAAAAAATCATTAATTCCATTTATTTCTATAATATTTTTTTCAATGGTTCAGTCAATGATATACTAGGCATAATAAATTACTTTAATACCAAAATATTCATCTAACAGCGGTTAAGATTGTAAATCAAACTCAAATAAGATGCATGCTCGTCCAGCAATTTACCCTAATCGGACCCCTTTTTTAATCTTTATTAAAATATTAATACTTCCTCAAATATTTTAATAGCAGCAAGATAATATCGGGTGAATTTCACAGATCGTCTTCCAATTATATAACTCGCAATAATTCGGTATCAAAAAAAATTATTTGTAACATAAAAGTACCTCAATTATCTAACTCGTAACAACTCGGTATCTGAAAGATTATTTGTAATATAAAGATACTTCAATTATATAAATTGTAATAATTCAGTACTTTAAAAATTATTTGTAATACTAAAATATCTCAACTTTTATTTTGTAACTAAATAGTACTTATGTTTTTAACCATTATGATTCATTTAGCATTGTGTTTGGAAAAAAAATTTTTAGAATTTTTTTTTTATATTTTTAACTTTTTTGAGTTTTGAAAACTATTTTTGGTAAATACAGATAAATTGATATTTTTTCAGAAATATATTTGAAAAAAATAATTCATAAAAATTAAAAAATTAGTCAATTAAATAAAAAAAATTCAAAATTTACTTTTAGAACACTTAACAGCACTCTCAAATATCCTTTAGTCTCTTTAATAGAAGTATAACATGAAATGTCCAGATAAATTTTAATAAAAATAAAATTAGTTGTAACACACATTTAGTAAAATTGAAATTTATCTAATATAAATATTATATCTAATTTTATTTTTATTAAAATTTATTTGATAAGGAGACTAATATTCAAATATGGAAGTACTATTTAGTTACAAAATAAAAGTTGAGATACTTTTGTATTACAAAATAAAAATTGAAATACTTTTGTATTACAAATAATCTTTCAGATACCGAGTTAGATAATTGAAATACTTTTATGTTACAAATAATTTTTTTGATACCAAATTATTACGAGTTATATAATTGGAAGACGATCTGTGAAATTCACCCGATAATAGAAGATAAATTGAACTATATATGTCAAAGTCCAAAATACAAAGTACAAAAATAATAATTCATTCACAACACAACAAAGAAGCAATGAATAAAAATATCTAACAATTATTCTTCACCAGAAAAGAAAAAAAATCAAACAATTATTAATATTATAGTACATGAAATAATATGACAATTTTACCCCTACCGCATCAACTTGCATCACTTGTGGACAAAAGACTTGGACTTGCCAAATATCTCACAGGGGGCTGCACCCACCAGCTCATAGACGTGATTGGTCCCCACCTCTTACCACAAAGCCTCACCGTTGAATTCACCCATGGGCTCCACCTTCGTATGCCCAATTTAGCCTACTCAATTTGCGGCTAGGGCCCACTAAAGTAAAGGCCAGCCACCCAAACGCATCAGTGGCAAACTAGTAAAAATCTACATGTCTATGGGCTTTTGTGTTCTCCTTAACGAAACCGCGGAAAAATCCTGCACTTTCACTTTCGTAGTCGCCTGTCGCCAGTAGTTTTCGAGGACAGCAGTGTCCACGTGGTGAGATTGAATATCTGCCGTCTAACTGCATTTGGAAGCAAATTGGACGGCTCTTATTGGTCCCATCTCACGCGACTATGCTTTCTTAGAGATTAATTTCATGGAATGTCAACCGTATACCGCCTCCGTCCAGCGTATAAATGAAGGAGCCAAACGTCCTTTGTTAGGCTGCGTTTGGTATTTAACATAAACTGTTCCGTGAACATATTTTTTATTAAAGATTTAACACATCACCAAAAAAAAAAAAAAAAATTAACAAACAAGAAATTTTAACAATTTTTTTTTATAATTTAAGCTTTAAAAATTTTTATTAACATTAAATTCATAATTTTAACTAATCAAAAGTTTGTAAAATTAAAATTTTAAATATTAAATAAAATGTTACTGTACAGTGCATAAAGAAAGGACTTCGGTCTAGTTTATAAGTATAAACGAGTAAAGCCACTTGTGTGCTAATCGAGTTCCATTTGTGAAATATTCGAATTTAATTTGAATTTAACCGAGTAGAATTTGAGTAACTCAGGCAGTTTATCAAATCGAATTTACCTCTACTATTTAAATATATTCAAATTTTATCGAGTCGAGTTAATTTAAATTGATTTCAAATTGAGTCGAATTAAATACACAATTTATTCATTTTTTAATTGATTTGATATTTGTTGAATCAAACTTGAGTAATTCAAATTTTTTTCGAGTTGAGTTTTAAACAAAAACAATTCGATCGAGTTCGAATTTTAAATTTTTTAATTGAATTAAGCTCAAGTTGTGTCCGATATTCGACTTAATTCCAACTTTGGTCTAATTATATTAATATATCTTAGCCAATGACATACGTACTGGTGGCAAAAATGAATTTACTTCTCTCAGGTCCGGCACCCTACAAAACCCAAAAAAGCAAAAGAAAAAAGTCCCGAGTGAAGTCTCAAAAAGGAAATTTACATCCTACCAAACAAGTCATTTTGAAAAATCAATGATATAATAAAAAAAAAAAAGACCACGTGCATCTCACACTATTTTATTTGCAATATGATCAACGGCCAAGATAAAGTCCGTACTTCTGCTCTATGTTCCTGTATATAATCTCCATCTTCAATCTCCCTTCTCTGCGCCTGCAGGGTGAGAGTCAGAGAGGAGACGACGAATAACGAAGGAAATAAAAATTCTGAAGGATGCTTCTACGCAGCGCATCAACGCCATTGCTGAACTCATGGATACCTCACTCGAAAGAACCCTCACTTGAGCCTGAATTTTTTCACCAAATTCCTAAAACTCGATCGCTGACATTGTCGGCGTCTTCCTCTGGTTCAATTTCTTCTTCTTCCTTTTCTTCCCATGACGATTCGATCAAGAAAATGACGAGAGCTCTGTCCGAGACCGATCTCCGGCCCGTTTCGGTGCCAAAGAAGAAACCCATCAACAAAATCATGGACGCGATCACGCTTGAGGAGGAAGAGGAAAAAACGGCGTCCTTGGGCTCTGGGTTGGTTTTGGGATCCAGTGCGTTAAATGACGAGTGTGAGGTTGGGACGAAGGATGATGGGTTACTTGCGCTTTTGGTGGGTGGTGGAGTTGGTAGTTGCGGCGGGAAGATTTGTGGCGGTGGCGGCGGAAACGGTGGATGGAACAGTGGAGATAATGGGAATTCTGGGTTTTGGGATTCGAATCGAGGGAATGATAGTACAGAAATTTATTATCAGAAGATGATTGAAGCAAATCCTGGGAATCCCCTGCTTCTTAGCAATTATGCGAGGTTTTTAAAAGAGGTAAACTTGCAAAGGATTTTTTCGGATGGTTGAGTTAGTTTGGATCAATCTTTAATTTTTTTTTTCTTGTTACAGAAAAAGGGGAAGCTACTATTTTTTTTTTTTTTTTGAGGAAGCTAATACTTACTTGATTGTGCAACATTTGTTTTCCTTTTAAGTAGTTAGTGTAATTGTTAAGCATCTCAGTGATGGAAAAATAAACATCTATCATCTGTGTTCTTTAAATATTCTCACAAAGCTTCTTTCTTTTTGGCACTTTCTCCCTTTTTGGCTCAAAGGGTCACTGTATAGCATAGATATTTTCTTAATCTACCCAGTCTTTGTTAAGAAACCGCTGTTGATTTTTGTTCCTTTTTTGGGCCATTCAGATTCATCTAGGATCTTTCTGTTATAATCAAACAAACCTGAGACAATCTTGGTAGCCTCAGTTTGTTCCTAATATATTGTTTTTGCATTTGGAAACAGGTTCGTGCAGATTTTGTAAAAGCTGAAGAGTACTGTGGGAGAGCAATCTTAGCAAACCCAAATGATGGAAATGTTTTATCTATGTATGCTGATTTAATATGGCAGAGTCATAAGGATGCTTCACGAGCTGAGGCATATTTCGATCAAGCTGTTAAAGCTGCCCCTGATGATTGGTAAGAGCCATTCTTGCTTGTAATCATCTATGAAGTTTAAACAACTTCTGTATGGCTATAAATACTGACATGGTTGTTTAATTGCTAAGCTTATGTTTGCATATGACTTACTGGTGTTTGATAGCATTTGCAGAATTTCTGTGATGAGTCACTTTATTGAATATGTTTTTGTGTTGTGGTGCAGTTTTGTGCTAGCATCGTATGCTCGGTTTCTGTGGGATGCTGATGAAGATGAGGAGGGGAAAGAGGAAGAGGAGATGAGCTTGTCATCACCGCCAATTCAGTTCCATGGAGCTCCTCCTACTTCTCCACCTGTAGCTGCTGCTTCTTAAATTACTCCCTCTTGATCAAATCTTGTATCATAGCTTGGATATAACTTTTGACCTGTTTATAAATATCCTTTCCTTTTAGGCCTTTTCCTTTTGTTGAGATAAAGTCATTAGCCAACTGCAATGTTTTCCCTCGGTTTTTGAGCATATCATGTAGAAGGAAAATAAGATATGGAATTCATTTTTATTTTAAAAGCAGCCCCCTCTTTCTATCTCATATGCTAACTATATTGAATATGTTTTCTCATGAAAAGTTTAGCAGAGCAGCTGTGTTCTTGGTGGATTTTCAATTAAAGAGAGCATACCTTGTTGATGGTCATCTTTTACAAAAAATAAAATGAGAAATTTTAAACAAATTCTACCCTTTTTTCATTAAACTTTAGAGATCACAGCAATTTTTTCTTAGTTAAGATACAACAGCATAAATCAATGTTAAGCCAGTTAAATTTGATTATAGATTGATTAAAACAGAAAAGGTAAAGGCAATAAGGCATCATCCTACCTTCTTACTTGGGTTTCAGGTTAGATATCAAACGCTGGATTTCGTACTACTATTATTGTATAAACTCTAAATTTTCTCTGTTACATCAGAATATTTGGCAAGTCAGGGCCAGCCCAGATTTCGAATATTACTCAAATTTATCAGTAATTAATTTGTCATCATTATTATTACTAGGAGGGATTATTCTACACAGGACACAATCAGCTTGTCAGGAATTGCAGGTTGGCAGCTCTTGTTAACACAGTGAATGAATTTCTGTGTTTGAGGATGAACTATCTATGTAAGCCTTACCCTGAGAGGTCAAAATGGCTCATACGATCCAAAACCAAACAAGAATGGACCCGCTAACCAGCCTGATTCCTAAGAATATAACCAGTACAATTGCAAACAACTCTGCTTCTGCAACCGGAACGGATTTAGGGCCAAGAATCATGATGACACTTGTCAGATATCCATTAGTTAACCCAAGCATCGAGGTCAGTACAACTACTGGCACTTCAGTTCTCAGCCATTTAGGTCCATTAAGGCAAGCTGCAAAGATTGGATGGAACAAAAGCCTAAGAATGCAAGCCCATGTTGCCTTCTTGACGCTCTTTGCAACATATATTGCAGTCAAAGATTTCCCTAAGAAATCCGAAATATTATACACTGTTATCAACAGAACCGGATACCAATCTTGTAGCAGCTTGGATACAAGGCTTTCAGCTATGAATCCAGGGAGAATTGCAGAGTCACAACATAAGTAACAAGAATCCCGAGAACTGACAGTCTCATTTTTCTTGCAACAGCCCAAAATTTTAGCCTTGAAGGGGAGGAATCATCTGGAGGAAGCTTGTAATGCTGTTCCATTACTGGCAATCTGTATAGCAAGTTGAAAGACAAAGTGCAACAGAGCAAAATGATTGTGGTAACTATAAAATAGAAGTGAGCACTCGTTCGAAGACCTTGGGGAGTCCGTGGGAGTGATGCCTTTGTTATAATCCTCAGGATGGAGATAAGAACATCAGTGAAAGGATTTAGCCAGAACCATATAGTTTCATTTCTACTGATCGTGGAGATCCGAATTGTCTGAAATGTGGAGTTGCGAAAAATTTAACAGTTTCAGCAATCTCCCACATAAAGGTGAATCTTTATATGCAAAGGGGAAAATTGAAGAACAAATCCTGTTAGCTACCAAAAGAGAGAAGGTGAAAAACAGTCCCCTCAAGGTACCATTCTTTCCACCAGTAGAAAAAATTTCCCAAAAAGCCAAAACTCAATTTCATCTCACCAAGTCAGACAAAAATCTTTATGCTTTATCATTCAGACAAAACTGAATTCATATTTGGATGTGAAAATAAAAATAAAATAATTAAGTGTATGTTATTGTGTGATTGGATTGATATAATAGACCGGTAAATAAGAATTTCTCGATAGAAAAAGTGGCCATATCTTCTTTCTCTGCTTTCTCCCACTTCTTCATTCAACTCGTTCTCATTACTTTCTCGGGAGATTTCATTCCATAATGTGATGCTGAAGATGAGCTCATAACCATCATTTTTCTCTTTTTCTTCAGACATCAGTAAAAGACGAACACAATCAGTTTCAGTATCCAAATCAATTCCCTTTTCCTTCAGCTTTTTCAAGTCATTTCCTACCATTTCAATAATCACATAATCTTTCAGTTCCTCATGTTCACGCATTAATTCGAACACCTTATCTTCAATTTCACAAGTCATGTAACTGCCTTCATTCCGCAGTCCTTCAAATCATGAAACCCCTTAGTATCATGGACTAACTCTGAGCTCGAGACTTTCAACGTCACGATCTAAATCTGTCACTTGGCTTTCTAAGCTGGAAATAAAAAACCGTTACTATCTTGAGTTGACTGTTGGTGCTTTAATTCCCGGCCATCTGATCTATGATCGATGATTAGGAGAGCCGCCATCGGTGGTGGTCCTGAAGGTGGAAAATACGATATGGAAGGAATGATTAATCAAAAGGAGTAGAGATGTTTAGTCTTCAAACAGTAGGAGAGTGAATACCAACAAGTCGGTAGTTTCCTCAAGGCGTGAGGATATGTGGAGGCTGGGCAAAGTCTGACTCTTTGGGAAAAAACGTTGTGATAAATGTAAAAAACAAAAATACGGAAAGGGCTTTTATAAATTAAAAAAAAAAAAAAAGGGAAAAAAGACATAAATAACGAAACTGAAAAGGCAAATTACACAAAAGTGAGTTCATATAATATATATTTATGTGGTGAATAAATTTAGTATATGATCGATACAAATTTTATAGTTATTATATTTATAATTATATATATGTAGGTTATATACTCATTATTATTTTTATTATTATTTTTAATGTGGGTTATATGTTAGTTATATGTTGACTATATGTGGGTTATATGTAAGATGGTTTAGAAAATTGTTGGAAGAGATATTACAGTGAGGGATTCAAGCAGATTTCATTATTTCACAGATGAGTTCTGCTCTTATATAATTCACTGGTAAGTGGTAATCCAATAAATAAGAAAGGGAAAAAAAGATAAATTTATATTTCAAATTCCATTTCGTATTTGGCTAATTATTGACGGGGATAAAAAGAAAAAACATATCATGGTGTTTTCATAAGCTGCAACTATGAATATATTATATGTAGGATATGTGTAAGGTATATGTGAGGTTTATTATCAAATTTTTCTTGAAAGTATGAATTTAAAAAAAAATTCTAACTTTTATTTTTTTAGAATAACCACAAATTTATTAAACATATAATCTTAATTTTTATATCTTGGTTATATGAAGGTTATATGTACACATTGATAATGTTATACATTTTCAAAAAATCAAAACTGACAAATGTGACAAATGTTGTGCTCTTCAATTACAAAATATATGTGAATTATACGATTAGCCTCAGAAATCATCTCATCAGCCTCCTCATCAGTGAGCTTCTCACCAAGATTTTTCATGACATGGCAGAGCTCAACAGTAGAAATGAAACCATTCTGATCCCTGTCAAAGACCTGGAAAGCCTCCTTGATCTCCTTCTCAGAATCAATGTCCATCTTGCAGGCCCTCAAATTAAGGAACTATGGGAAATCAATGGTTCCATTATCATAAGCATCAACCTCATTCATCATGTCCTTAAATTTTGCTTCTGTTGGGTTTTGGCCTAGTGATCGCATTTATAGTCTCAAGTTCCTTAGTAGTGATACAGCCTGCAATTGGATCAGAACATAATGACTAATACACACAGTACACAACACTGCATTCAAGAATAGCCTGTGAAATTATTGGAAAACAAGACTTTATAACAGGTTAATAATTGTTAAAATAAAAAGAAACTTCGTAAACACTCCCATATTGATTCATACAACTAGTGGTCTGTCACGTCCGTGTAGATCCACACGGCCAGACCATTGACACCCCTGTGTGGATCCACACGCCCGTATTGTTGTTCTACAGAGTGTACATAGCAAATCCATAAGCCCGTGTGAATTGTGTTCCTGATTAGTCTTTTGATCTTCTTGTCTTTTGGAATTTCATTTTTTGATGTTTCAAAAATTAATTTCATAATTATTTGAGAGTTACAAATGCATTATTGACAGTCTTTAAAAGAAATTAATCACAATTAATCTCATGTTTCCTTCATCTAGTATAAATAGGAGCTTTTGGTTTGTGTTGTATAGAGATTTTTTAAAAGTTGTTGAGTTTGATCTTTTTCTTCCTTTTTTTTCTTCTTCTCAAATGATAAAGAGTGTGACAAATATTTAGTTCGCTTTAAGTAAGTATTGTGTGTTCAACAACTACTTGAAATCTGTTGTATCCTGGGAGACAAACGCCTGTTATCCTAAATACCGATGGTAGGAGACGAATTTCTTTTAAGAAAATTGTGGGGAACACAGGTTTCAGATCGTTTTCCATTTCTCTTGTTTTTTTTGAACATTTAATTAACAATTTTTCTTATTATTATTGTTGTTTTCTTAACAGAAACAACCCCAGAATAACTACAAGTCCATTATTAACGAGAAGAAAATAAAATGAAGAGTTTCTAAACCTCAAAGCATTAACTGATTAAAGGGAAAAGGAGAAGGTATACATTATCAGCAAGACAACAAAGAAAACAAGGACCCCAATCATTTAGTTTCACATGATAAACATGAAAAAGCAATATCTTGATGGAAATAATTCAAATAAAAACAATGAGTCAAAAATACAAAAACTAATGAGAAAAGTAATATGAGAAAGCTATAATCCAAAATTTTAATGTCCTTAAAATTGTCTCGCCCCTGGAAGCTATCTAGAAAATGTCATATGTGAAGAACAGGTGACTAATTTTAGGAGCCCATATCGCCACTCTACAGCCATGAATAAGTCCTTAAGCTATAAATTTCTTAATTAGCGAAGACAAACCCTCTGCACAAATGATAAACAAGTAAAGGGATAGGGGATCCCCCTGTATGAGACCACGCTGAGGGAGAATAGGACTCATGTTATGACCACTAGAAACTATATTATATCTCACTAACTGAACACAAAGCATCACTAACTGTACCCATCTCTGATTGAAACACATCTTCATCATTATTTGTTCCAGATAGTCCCACTCAACACGATCATATGCTTTGCTCATATCTACTTTGAGAGCAACAAAACCATAGTTACCTAAATTTTCAGTTTCAAGTAATGAGCCACTTCAAAAGCTAGACACACACTATCAGTTTTCAATCTACTAGGGACAAATGCACTTTATGAATCTGATATGACATCAAGGAGCACTCGCTTTAGTCTATGTGTCAACACTTTAGCCATAACCTTGAGCAACATATTACAAAGCGATATTGGTCATAGGTTAGCCATCGTCTCCACTACATCTTCTTAAGGATGAGAACGATAGTCATATCATTGAGGCCTAGTAAAAGTTCGACAACCAAAGGTCTTCCCGGTATAATTTTTTTTTTGAAATTAGTTAAAATGTTATCGTCAAAGTGACCTTTTTGGTTGAGATTTTAAGAAATATTCAGGTCATATATATTTTAGAGATGTCTTAGATTTAATTTATAATTATTTAGCTAAAATGCATTTATTATAAATTAATTTTGGAGATAAAAAAATATAAGATATATGATTATGAATGAGCTAGTAGGAGTGATTTATACACTTAAATGTGATAAATTTGCAAGTATTTGGTTAATTCCTAGATTATACTTGTATGAAGAATTTACTATTGCATATTATATATTATGCACAAAGATATTTATATAATGATGCGTTGAAATTTTTGGGATTAATTTATGGCTTTGAGTATTATTATTGTCTTATACTAAAGTATTACCTTATTGATTTTTTCAGTCTTCTTCTCGGTTAACAATAATACTATGGCTATTGAAATGCTGATTGGCTCTAATTCTATGACATGAAAGAGAGACATAGAATTGGCTATGAAGTTAACAAATGTTGAAAACAACTCCGAGGTTAATTGAGTTGACTTTTGAGAGTTCAGTTGTGGAAAACAAGTTTCATTCAACCTGGTACAAAATGAACTGCATGTGTTATTTGACCATTAAAAGGTCAATTCCAAAGCATTTGTTGAGCGGTGTTCCAAAGACTTATATAGTAAAAAAGTTTCTAATTGCAATATCTCAGCATTATCAACTATTTATCAATGTTGAGATTGGTAACTTTTTGAAGCAAATGTATTCCATGAGGTATAACGGAGTAAGAGGTGTTAGAGAATACATTCTTACCATGGTCCATATACATAATAAGCTACAAAACATTGGCATAATTCTCCCTAATATTTGTATTGTGCATCAAGCTCTCGATACTCTACTACCGGAATTTGGGATGCTTATTATTGCATCCAAAACTCAAGGGAGGATCCTTAGACTGTTAATGCTTTCATTTCCATATGTGTTACTGAGGAAGAGAAGCTAAAGGTGGGTTAGGTTAGTATTGCACTTCTTGTGTCAAGTTCTCAGTGGAAGGCCAAAAAGAAAGGTGAAAAAGCTAAAACTAATGCTCCTAGTTATGATAAAGAGTCTGCTTGATTTAATGTTGTGGGTGGTTATAAAGTTTTTATGAAAAATGAACTTAGATGTTTCTTTTGTGAAAAGAAATGCCATAAGAAATCTGTAATACCCTCTCATATATTAGGAATACGTCTCATAAAACATAGGAAGTGTTACAAACTAGGTAGCTATAACTTGTCCAAATTTAAAACTTTTCGTATATAAATTATCATTATATTTTATGCATGTATATTCACTCAGGCTTGTTTGTCTAACTTATCGAATATACTCTACAATAGCTATCACTGGCTCTAGTTTACCTATTCAATCATATTTCATATACTAGTTTAGGCCTACAAGGTCTTCATCTCATGCATCTCAATTATATCTAGTTGAGCTTTTTATATCCTTTTCTTTTCTTTACTTTTTCTTTTACTCCATATCATATTATAGTATTATAGGATAACAAACATAATTAATTGCATCCCTCAAAATGAATGCAATAATGTATGCATGTTATAAATATGATAGGTTTTAATCCAGTCGACATAATCTCCTCTCTGTATGGGCTTTGACATCTCTGCTGTTAACCGCTATATCAATTATATATTAGCTTCATAACCTATTGCATATGAAATATGCTAAGCTACTTATAGCTTAGTAAGACACATATGCACATCAAATATAACATATCATGGCAAGTAAAATTAATAACACAATCACATTTGAATCATGTAATTATAATAATGTCAAGGCATTTATTCAATACTCATGCAAAAAATCACATATTTGATGAATGTTTTACACATACATGCTTATGCGATTCATAAGTTACATATCTTTTTCTTTATTTAATATCTCAATATTTCATAGTCATGTACATCTAGAATCCCGGTGTAGTTATTTCAAAGTTATACTGTCTAGCGGTTTTTTCGTATCTCAATTACCAATCCATGCATTGACCTCTTAGGGACTCGAGCGTATATTAAATATTGAAAGGGAGCTAAACCCTTAGAAATTTAAGTCTTTACTTTTAAAACTACTAATTGAGTTAACCACCGGTCTTTCTCATATATTATTCTCATATCTTATTCATAAATCATTATTTCTGCATGCCAAACATATGTGCATTCAAAACGCATCACAAGTCCTCACTCTCTAGTGGCTCGCATTTTTAAAGCCCGGTATTATCTGTCCAGTTCCTTCCTTGAAGCAAAGGTATGTAATAACCAAAGCTACGTTTGTCACAATATTATGGCTGCCCGTGATTTGCTTCAATAGGAGTATTGTAGTCGTATGGGTAATGGCTGGAGTATTAATATTTAGAAGGAGGCTTGGCTCCCTGATGAGGAAAATGGCTTTGTTTTGACTAATATGTTTGGTCACGTTGCAGATGCAAAGGTTTGTTCTTTGTTGCAGATGGATTTTTTGGCTTGGGATGAGGTTATAATTGCAAACTTATTTTGCAATAGGGATAGACAACAAATATTGTCCATACCTCTTAGCAGGCATAAAAGGAGTGATGATTGGTTTTGGTGTTGGGACAAGAAGTGAATTTATACTGTCAAGAGTGCTTATAAAAGATTAATAGCTCATGGTAATCCTATTACTAACCTTAGTCATAGCCAGCTATGGAAGAATGTGTGGTCTCTCCAGGTACCTCTAAAAGTCAAGTCTTTGGTTTGGAGGGTTTGTCTAGGAAGCCTTCCTCTGTTAGAGCATCTTCTGTACAAAAGGGTTGCTATTCAGAATCTTTACCAATTTGTCATGGAACAGGTGAGTCAATTTTTCATTGTTTTGTCTCCTATCCTTTTGCTGTTAATATGTGATAGTCTTCTACTCTGGGTTTTGCTAGAGGATATAGTAATTCTATTGTGGAATGGTGGAAAAATATTCTACCCCAGTGTATCCTTAAAGAAATTAATCATGCAGCAGTGCTTCTATGGGCAATATGGAGTAATCGAAATGACCAGGTTTGGAGAGCTAAGGGTAGAAATCTAACTCAACTGGTCAACTTTGTAATGAATACCCCATGGTTATTAAAACAAGACCGGATTGACCGGTTCAACCGGTAAACTTGTGAACAGGTCAGAAAATTGGTCCGATTAGCACATACAAACCGACTAGAAAACCGGCCGGTTGCTGTGATCCATTCGAATTGGTCGGGTTTTAACCGATTGGATCAGTTAAATAATGGTAAAAAATGAGAACTTATGGCTGCACATGAGATTCAAACCTGGGATAGCGAAGGTTGCAAAAGAGCATTCAACTACTAAGCCATTGTTTGGATTTTGTTTAAAGCACTACACGTATTTATATTATAGTTTTTTCTCTGTTCTCTAAAATTAACTATTTTCAACATTAATATATTTCATGATAAGTTTTTATTCAAATAAATTATCTTTTTTTTTCTTAAATTATTATTTTAATTGAGAGAAAAAATTATATAATATCAAATTTTAAATTATGAAAAATTTCAATCATTTGTGTATTTATGATTAATATGGATCAGAAAATTTTTAATCAAATTATTTTAATTTCTATTTTCCAATATCTATCAAAAATCAACTTTAGATTTTTTTAAATAATTAAAATTACATAATTTCAGTAATTGTATCATTCTTACTAAAAATTACGAATAAATACTTAAAAATATTTTGAAACATATTTATGAATTAATTTGAGTTATAGATATTATTAATTTAAATGTATTATTTTGCATGAAACAAGTTTAGTATAAATATTTTTTTTTATATTTTATTGTACATAAATATGTTAAAAATTATATTTTAATAGAATTTCATTTTGATCGATTCAACTCCGGTCGAACCTTAAACTCTTAACCATCTGCCTTTTCCGGTTCATTGACTGGACCGGATTTAACAACATTGAAATACCCTTAACAATTGGAAGATGGCTCAAGTTTATGCGCTGCAAACCGTCAAGCTGTTGATGATAGATTGTTTAGATGGAACAAACCTCCAGAAGGCTACCTGATTTGTAATGTTGATGCTGCCTTGGTTACCAGTACTAGAAGAGTTGGTTTTGGGTGGCTATTGCAAGATTCTCAAAGATCCTTTGTCTTTGGATGCAGCAGGAAGTATTGTGGTACTGTGACTTGCCCTACTATGTCAGAAGCTCTTACTCTTCGTGAAGCTCTCAGTTGGCTGCTCGAGCAAGGACAAAGCAACGTCTGGGTTTAAATGGATGCTCTAATGGTTGTTTAGGACCTGCATTCTAATTGTGCTGCATCTTCTTCTTTAGGTTTGATTATTGGAGATTGCAAGGCTTTGATTTCAGAAATACCTTCATGTAAGGTTTCTTATATTAGGAGAACAACAAATCAAGTTGCTCGTATGTTACCTAGGGCAGTTGTTTCTATGACTGTTTCCATACAGAGATGCTCTTTTTGTCGGCTGAATTTCACCCACGGTACTACAATTATATAAATTGTGACAACTCAGTATTTCAAATATTATTTATAATACAAAAATACTCCAATTATGTAAATTGTAATAACTCAGTACCTCAAAAATTATTTATAATACAAAAATATTTTAACTTTTATTTTGTAATTAAATAGTACATTTGTTTTCAGCTATTAGAGCTCGTTTAACATTGTGTTTGGAAAAATATTTTTTGGAAAAAAATTTTGTATTTTTAATTTTTTTGAATTTTGAAAACTATTTTTGGTAGACACAGATAAATATATATTTTTTCTAGAAGCAGACTTAAAAAAAACAATTCATAAAAAATTAAAAAAATTAGTCAATTAAATCAAAAAATTCAAAACATGTTTTTGAAATATTCAACATCACTTCCAAATGCCCTTTAGTCTCTCTAACAGAAATATAACATGAAATATCCAGATAAATTTTAATAAAAATAAAATTAGTTGTAATACCCAGTTCACAAAATTGAAATTTATCTGCTGTGAATATTATAACTAATTTTATTTTTATTAAAATTTATCTAATGTAGATATTTTATATCACATTTATGTTATAAAGATTAACAGTTAAAGATATAAATATTATTTTGTTACAAAATAAAAATTAAAATATTTTTATATTATAAAATAAAAATTAAAATATATTTGTGTTGTAAATAATTTTTTAGGCATTATATAATTTAAATATTTTAATATTATAAATAACTCTTCGTATATTGAATTATTTTGAATTATATATTTGGAATATGGGGTGAGATTCAACTCTTTTGTCCCTCGTCTTGTCACCGATGTATTGTCTTTAAATTTGCGTTAATACATATCTTTTAATTCAATATATATTTGTTAACGGCCTATTGTACAAACAAAAAAAACGTGGCAGTTATCCATTGGCTAACAATCAAATTGAAGTGTGCTTGTATCATTATATTTTGAAGTTCTTTCAAAACTAAAGAATTCTAGAGAGGCCAAAACCTGAAACCGAAAACCGTTATAAAAGGAAAAAGAAAAAGGAAAAGAAAAAAAAAAAAAAAGAAGCGCGCTGCCCTTGCGCAATAAAATACTCAGCTCTGGAGGCGTGCGTGTCCCCTACAGTGGACTCAGACTGAGAAACAGGAAAATATGGAGACTAAAGACGCTCAAACGGTGTCGTTTGCGCCCAAACCACCACAGGACAGAGGCGCCGGCGGTAAGTTAAGGAAACCGCCGTCACGTAGATCGACGTCAACACCTTATGCTCGTCCTCCGCAGAACCAGTTACAGCGTGGCCATTGGCTCTCTAAACTCGTGGATCCGGCTCGCCGTCTTATTGCCGGTGGCGCCAACCTAATCTTGCCTTCTTTCTTCTTGAAATCGCAATCCATCGATGCACTCCCTGCTCCAACCGCTCAAGAAGAAAATCATGGTCGGTCCCTTGCTTGTACTCTCCTCTCTGTCTCTCTCGGCTTTCTCTCTCTTTTTTTTTGTTGATCAGGGTTTATGATTTTATTGTTTAATAGTGTCCATTAGCGAAGCAGGTTATAAATTGTCATGCATTTGCGATTCTGATTTATAGTGATCTTTGGTGCTTCTTCTTGAATGACTTCTTCTTTGGCTCCATTGTACTTTACCAATTTTGTTCGAATGCTGTTGAGTTATTTCTTGTGTTTCTGATTTAATAGGGTACTTGCGGGCTGACAACTTGCATACGGAGGTGGAAGATAATGCTGGTGATCATGATGGCAATTTCACTCAGAATGTAAGCCTTTCGCAACTTACTCCTTTTTCTTTCTTAATGAAAATAGAAAAATCTGCTATGTTATTCCTGAATTTATTATCGAGTCCCTGTTAGATCTTTTTGTATTCTCGCCAGATTTCTGTGCATCACAGATGATGTTGTGCATTGAATACTAATCTTAGGATGCTGCGGACAGGAAATTTGAGGAAAATATTGATGAGCTTAAAGAAACCTTCCAAGAAAAAAAAAAAGACCTGTTATTGATTAAAGAACTTAAGCCAATGGCAAAGGAACCCAAGGCATTTGGTTGAACCTTGTAGTAATTGCTCCTCCAAGTGAATTTGGCTTCCTAGAAAGTTTTATTATCATAGAAAGGTTTCACAATTGCATTGGAGTTTTATGCCTCTTTCAACAACTAGTAATTTGCATTCAATTTCGAAATATCTCCCTTAGGAATTTTGATAATGTATTTTTTTTTTTAAAAATTGCTACCAATTTTACTTTTCCTTAAATTAAGGAATAAGTGAATAAGTTATTTTGTGAGCTTAAGTTATCCCTCTTCCCCAGACCCCAGCCAAAAGTGAAGCAAAGATAACAAAATAAAATAGAGGAAATAACAGCAAAGGTTAAAGACAGATACCTGTAAACATTATCAAGAAAAGTTCAGTTTGATACATTTCAGATTCGTGCTTGATTTGATTTCCTTAACATGGCATTGCTAATTACTCCATCTTTTTGTACCAATAGTCTGGAAATGCCTTCTTGCTTTGTTTAAATGTAGAAAATGGTTTCTGGCCTACACATTTTTTCTTCATGTTAAATTTGTTTACTTGTTTTCAAACTTATTTTCATGGGTCTATCATGCCATATTTGTTCCCCCATTTGAGTTTCTAGGTTTTCTAATTTATGTTTGTATAATAATAATGCACAACTCTAATCGCTTATAAGGAGTTGGGAATATAGGTTTGTTTCTTTGGTATCCATTTCTATTATAACATGATTGGCTTAGAGTAGGAATTTGCATATATTTACTGTATTCTTGTAATTCCATATTTTATAAACACATCTACAATCAACAGCAGGAAAAAGAGTTAACTCACTGCATAAGAAGACAAACTTTCTTGTGCTTCATGATTTGTTGTACTTTTGTGAATAGAATATTCTGATTGTCGGGAAAATTTACTTTGCAGCATATGGAATCAAGGACAATTGGAGAAGCTGGCAGTAGCACAGTAGCAGGTAGATCAAATAGCAATTTGGACTTGAATGGACTGGAACAGAGCCAAAAAGTTGAAGTCTCTGATCCTCATGGGCTTTCTGAAATTGAGCGACTAATAAAGGATAAAAATTTTTCTAGGTGAATAACAGTCACTGATAATACCTTGGTTTTTTGGGTAGCAATTTCCTATCTCTTTATACTTGATATTTTATAGTGGTGCTTTGCAACAGCAATTTTAGCCACAATGTCTGTGAACTAATGTCAAAGTTTCTATAATTTGATACTAAAAACATCTGTTTAAGTTTGCTCCGTTTTGTATAGGGATGAAATTAACCGTCTGATGGAGATTATAAATTCAAAGGTTGTTGATCTTCCTAATGTTGCTCAAGAAAATAAGCACCCAATCACAACAGCTGATGATCTTAGAGGGTCTTCAGCTGCCGTTGAATATTCAGGGAAGTTAACTGGAGCAAGGCAAGAAGATTTTAATAGGGCTAATGGGGAAACCTCGAGAATTAGAGAGAGAAAAAATTCAAGTGCAATTTCATTAGATGCCAGAAAGGCTACTGAAGAAAAGCGTGAAGATTTGGATAGATTTATTCTGAAATCCTCAACCCCATTTCTCCAGTCAAAAGTAAGTAGAAATTAGCGCAATTTTCGCACTTGTGTTCTCAGTATCAGATTTTTTATTCACATGAGGTTGTTCACTGTCTTTTTTGACTTAATTTATGCCCCAGGTCATGTTTAAACCACTGACTAGACTTTTACATTATTCTTGAGGAATGGTAACATATATACCATTATTTGGCCCTTTTTTTTTGCGTGCCAAATCCAGTATTTTTGATATGTAAGAAATTCATTCCAGCTTATGTACCAGAAAAACTAAGGTTTAACATAGATACACCTTGACATCGGGAACCAGAATGGCTTCAGTATGACATTCTGAAGGCCAAATAGAACAAAGAAAGATGTGCATTCCTTGTCTGTGCCTGTTGGCAAAAGATGAGAATTTTATTTTCTATGATATCGTTTTCCCCTTGTTTGGAGAGATTATATAGCTGCTGTAAACCAGCTGAGTTATATGAAAATATTCATTATAATTTAGTAGATTAATAATTGCATTTTGTTTATTTCTACTTATATTCGTTGACATTTCGGTAATTGTTTGCAATTCAACAGCTGCAAGATGAAGTTGGTGCTTCACCAATTGAAATTGCAAGAGCCTATATGGAACACCGAACACCGGAAGTAAGCTTGGGTACTAACAACTTAATGTCAAGAGATGAAGCTGCATTGTCATGTGGCGATGAGCTTGTACTAAAGCCCTTTATTCCAACACCAGTCCCTAAGCCATCCCCACATTGGCCAGGTGCTGTAGTGCACGGTCAGCATAATTATATTACTCCACAAAATGAAAGAGGGAGATTTGGGCTTCAGAATTTCCCCCGAACCCCTTATTCCAGAACCATTCATTCAAGGACTAAGTCCAGGGTATGTGAAATTATGGTTTCATTTTATGCTACTAATGCTCTGAAAGTAATGCTCTGAAAGTGATTAATTGTGCATATCCTGATAGTTTTTTTCTTCTGTCTCATCAGTTGATTCAGTTACAGGGCAATAGTGATAGGCACCCGAGTGTAATAGCTACTCCGTTTCAGCAGACTAAAACTCCTTCATCTGAACTGGTAAATTTGCTCATTGGCTGTTCCTAGAATTGTTTGTTATGGTGATGTGATTAATTTCTTTGTGATGATTCCTCATGGTCTTTTGTTACTTTGAATTATTTTGAACTTGGTTGGATTTACACATCTTGTTACCCCATGGTTATTTTCATTACAAAGGAAAAAGGGAAAAGACTTGAGAATTAAAGGATGAAAGTTTCTGTTTAAGTGTGTTAGTTGTACCTCTTTCTGTAAAATTTTTTTCATTATGAAACATGGTGCCAATAAGTTTTTGTTGCTGCTGGTATTTTCAAAAATATTGAAGTTTTGTTGAAGTTTCTGGGACTATCCTATTTTTTGAATTTTGTTTTGTGTATAGGTATACTCAAGGAGCAATTTGTTAAATGGTGGCCATGGATCTGTAGGACCCACTCGTAGAGTGCAGCGTAAAGTTACTGCTGAAACTCCTAGAGTATTTGTGCATTTTCAGACACCTTTGAGTGGTGCTCTGGTGGAAAATTTCAGTGTTTCAGAAGGCTTATTTTCTGCTCCAAAGACAAATGTGGAAAATGGACAAGTAGGCTCTTCAAAGTTTCAGTCATTCACTAGTAAGCTACAAAATACTGAAGTCAGCACTCCAACTGTTCCTGCACATTCTAGCCAGGTTGCTCGAAAAATACTGGAGCACCTCGAGAGAAATCCACCTACTCCTAAAGAAAAGTCTGCTGAGTTGAGGCTTGCCACTTCATGGAAGAAACCCCAGCCCTCTGATCTAACTTTCGTGCCCAACAAGCTTAATAGACTAACTCATTTTGGAAACCTCGATTCTTCTGAAAAATCTACTCAAGTTCACAAAGATAATCCTCAGGAGTCTGCTAATGAGGTTAACGCTGTTTTGAGTAATAACATGTCAACTTCAGACACGAAAGATGCTGCTCCTTCAACACATGGTGATAATGCTGGGCCTTCACTAAATTCCAGAAAAGCCCAGGATGCTCAAGTCATGAATAGAGAAGAGGTATTTGTTTCATCTTTTAGCTGTTGTTTTGATCAGAATTGCTTTGCTTTCCTTTCTTTCCGTAATTAAGATGCCTTTTAGATTCAATGTATTGTAGACGCTTTGAAGAAGGCAGTCTCGACATTTGTTCCCATCATGTCTTGGCAGTCTGTCCTGCAAATGGAGTTGTAATATACTCTATTTGATGAGGGCAGAGAAATAGTTTTGTTATAAGGGTAGGTGCCGTTAGTCATCGTCTTGTTACCAAATGCACGTGACCAAACATCAAGCAAGTAGAAGATTAGATATTTACATAACTATCATCAGTTTTGTTGAGTGTTTATGCTCTATTGAAAAGCATAACTAGCATTTTTCAGACCCAAGGTAGTCCCTTACCTATATATAGAACACCAAATTGTTTTGGAACCGTCAAAAATAAATTCCCGAATAATACTGTTCTATTATTTTCTTAAACAATAAATTTCTCAAAAAGAAAAACTTCCATGATATCCTAAATTGTTTATACCCCCCAAGCATACGAGATCAAAACTTACAGTGTCTTCAGTATTTTTCCTTTATCTGCACTAAAGACTTTCATGTTTAATCCACGTGCTTATAGCGTCTTTAAGATTTATTTATACTTGAATTGTGTTGCTGATCACTTAATGCATAGGATGCCTCAAAGGTTGTGGCAAATGCTACCGGTTCTGAGTTATCAAATCTACAAAAGAAGCTTCAGCGACAATCTTCCGGTGCAAAACCAGTGTTGCCTTCTATTGCCATTGACAAGCCAAAACCAAGGTGGACATTTTCATCAGATAATAGCTTGGGATTTTCTTTCCCGGTTTCCACAGGTTCTGGTGGATCATCTGAGCCACCGACACCATCAATCATGCCAACGTCCTCAATCATTGATCCGGCTCAACAGAACGAGGGATCATCAGTACCGTCGTACAGTTTTGGCTCAAGAAGATCCAGTCCTGCCCTTGTATTTTCTTTCCCTTCGACAAGCAATGCCTCCATACCCGAAGATGTATCAGACATTAAGTTCAATTTTGGATCAGATGAGTCCGCAAGGATATCATTTGGTTCAGTTGGCCGGGATGCTATGTGCCATTGAAGTAAAATGATGACGTTTCAAGGATATTCATCTTTTTATTTTTCTTATTTTTTCTTTATGTTCACTTTTCAATATAATTGGACCGTGTTGAATTTTTGATTCATAAGAAATCAATGAGTTGTATATTTATGCCTTTGCATTATAGCCGAGCCTCTGAACTAATAGTGATCAAGCTATTTCTCTTCATCTTTATATTGAAAACTGTCTATTGGGTTAATTGAAAATATTTTAATCTGATTTTTTAATAGAAAAAGCATTTGTTTGATTGCTGCGAATGGAGGTGATTTAATTGACAAAAATTGGTTTAAGAGATTTATTAATATTTGCGGTCTTGCCCTCTGATCTGTAAGAACGAATTTTCAAAATATTATGGGTAAATTACTGAAATCCGAGGTGAGGTTTGGTTGAATAGTTGATCCTTTTATTTTTGAAAATATTTTATAAATTTTTTTAGATTTGATTTAATATACTAGATAATCTCTTATGTTATTTTTTTCAAAATTTCAAATTTGTCATTCTTTTTTTATCTTAAAAAATTTCAAAATTTTTTTAATGTCATTAACTTTATATTAAAATGTCAAATTTTTGTCATTCTTTTTTAATATTGTATTTTTTAAATTAATTATTTACGTGATTATTAGATATTGTACTTATCATTAATTACCATTTTGCTTTTATATAGAATAAAGATAATAAGTATTTTATATTTATTTTGGCTAAAATCAAGTGTAAAAAATGGAGTCGATGTTATTCTGATCTGGATTTATCTTTATGTAAAGTGAAAAAATGACCTGGAGTAACAATTTTTTAAAACAAATTTACTTTATTCTTTTTACCAAATTATCTTGTATTTTTCTGTTCTAACTTTTGTTTTGAAATCAATCATATTAGAAGGATTCCTAAATTTTTGCTCTCTCAACCTGAATAATTAAGGCCTTTTGCCAATTTTTGGCCATCTTACTCTTATCTTTCCTTTCCTTAAAAAAAATTGATCCATCTTTTGATCTTTATCGGTTGTTTCTTCTTCCATTTCGAGTTCTTCATTTTCCTTTGCCTTTAACACAATTCATTCATTAAAGTCTGATGCCATTTTTGAGCTTTCCTTTCCTGCAAAAATTTGAATTAAGTCCAATATTTTTCAACACGTATATGCGATTTTCTTTTCTTTTCTTTTTTTTTTTTTTGAAAACTTATTAAAATAGATAACTATTTTATATTTAATTTTTGAGCATGTAGCTTTTGTTTATTCACCGGTTGCTTCCTGTTCTGTCGCACCCACCTCTTTCAGTGGCTTCCTACCCGTGTTAAGCTCCTTCAGTTGGCTTTGCATGGTTTGCCGATTTATTTGATGGTTACTGCTATCTTTGCATAGTTCATCTTTGATTTTCTTATTCAAGTAAATCTCCTTTAATTTCACATCGTTTAATTTGGTGATTTGTGTCTAAAACACATTACATTTAGCATTTTATAATATGAATATAACGTGCATATAATATGCATACAATGTCGCCGGTTGGGCAGAATATAAAATGTTATGCAGGATTAGTATCATATAATATAATTATAACATACATATAATACATTGGATTTAGTATAATAGTTACATTTGTCCAGAATTTAGTATCATATAATGTGAATATAACTTGCATATAATATACATATAACGTCGCCGGTTAGACAAAATATTGTAATGCAAGTTGTGCAACATATAATAAAAATATAACCTACATATAGTGTCACTAATATCACGAAGTTAAAAATTCAATACAGGAACATCACACCTCTTTGTTATTTTTATACTCACTCTACTAATATTTAAATATGTTATATCTTAAAAAAAATATTGTATTCCTCATCAATGAATTAATACATGCCTAAAACAATATTTTTGTTCGATTCTTTTAGCATAATGCAATTTACAACAGTGTAATCATTGAATCAAAATAAAGAAATATGTGTTTTAATCTTATAAATGCATTATCTATCCATTACAATTGCATTTTTCGTTTTTGTGATCCCATAATTTAAATAATCTCATAATTTTAGGAAGTATATTAGATTTAATGATCCCATGATTTTAGGAAGTTGCCTTAATCCATAACTCAAAAATAATAATTGTGATTATCATGAAAAAAGTCTAAACGAGTATTATAAGAAATGAATTCTTTTTGAATAGGAGAATTGGGAAACAGATTATGTTGCAGTACTTTGGAAAATTAGTATACTAATTTGGTGGTTTGTGTGTAGAACTAATGTAAAATTATCCTGGACCACTTTAATGGGCTTGGACTGGGCCAAGCCTTAATGTCCAATCCACTGGCACTGCCATATCATTAAGGGCAAAACCATTGAATTCGATTCAATCAAAGATGAATTATTCATAAAGTCATGTATGAACGAGGATTTTAATAAGAAAATCACTTTGAATAGTTGTGCAGTGGGGAAGTTGTGGAGAGGTGAAATGACAATGAAATGATATGAATGCATTAAGGTTAGAGAAGACATGAATTTGACGTTTCAGATTCTAATTGTCAGAATGGGTCTGTACTATTTTCTTCTTATTATTATTTTTCAATTAATTTTGTAAGAAAGATAACACATTTGTGCTTGTCATCAACTACCATAGTTTTAAATATTTTCTGATATGTTATACATCACTTTTTATGTAACGTTTGATTCTGATACCGATATTATATGGGATAAAATATGAAATTTTTTCTTTGCAAATTATTTTCATAAAATTTACGATACCAATAAAAGATATGGTTCGATTTTATTCAATATTGTTATACCAACTTTGATACCAATATGAAATCTTTATTTAACACCATGTCTACCACTATCCACTTGTTGATTCCAACCTCTTTCAATCACTACTCATTTCCCCACCTACATTCGAATCAAATTAAGAAAATATTCGTTACGTGTAAACTTGAATTAATGACATAAAATTAATCAAAATCTGAAACAATTTACGTACCTATAGAATCCATCTATGTGACTGATTTTCATTATGTTTGAAATTCACAACCATGTTTTAACTAATGGCTTTACTTATCGTATCGATATTAGCATCGGTACAACAATATTAGACTGAATCAGATTATAACATCTATCACTATTGTAAATTTTTAAAAAATAACTCACAAAATTTTTTTTATACTGTATCATATAAGTATTGGAATCGAACGTTACGTATCGGGCGATAGGGAGAATATTTAAAACATGTTTACAACCACAGAATTTCAGCAAAATAGCTAATTGATGCAGGCTTGCAGCTACACAATTTTAATTAAAATGATTCAATTCCCATAATTAAAAAAATGAAAGTGCAAAAAAAAAAAATTTAACCTTTATCTTTATTCATTGGCCTTTTTGTTATTCTCCACATCTAAGGGAAGTAACAGCAACAGGAAAATTTGACCGCATAACACTTTAGTCAAGAGTTCAATGAAATAAAAGATTGAAACAATTGATCTGCAAAAGTGTTTCCTCTATCTTTACTGCTTTTATTGAGGATTTCTCTTTTTTTTTTTTCTCTACTTTTCATGAATTAATGCATTGATATGTATAGTTAGGGGATTAGCCAGAAGCCAAAATGGTGCAGTGGTCCATGAAATTCCTTTTCAAAGTGAAAGAGGTCATATGGATTATGAGTGGCAGACAGGCAAAGTCTTTTCTATTAGATATCTTACTTTTGAAAGAGAAAAGGAAGCACCTTTTTTCTTACTATTCATTCAAAACTTATTTTGTAGAAAATGGTAAATTTCCTAAAGCCTCAATAGCTTTTATGCATCCTCTTGATCAAGAAACAACTTGCTTTCTCATATTTCATGCAACTTATGCATTAATTAGTATTCTTAATATATGCAGCTGATTTACCAATAAATTTTAATTTAATGATGCTGGTCTGGTGACTAAAGCAGTGAATTCTAAAGCTTGAATTTTCAGTTACACCTCTTATATAGGTGATTTGATATTGTAAGATTGGTTGGCAGTTCTAATATATACCATGTTCAATAAATATTTATACCTAACTCAAAAGAACAAAAAAATTGTTCAATTTATTAAGAAAAATATTTTTTCTCCTCATAAAACTAGTGGATGTTGAATATTAATACAAACCATTCATAATGTGAATGAGCATATAAATATTCAAATTTAATTAAAAGTTTTGAGTTCGAATTTTGAATATACATTTAATTTAAAAAATTTTTAGAAAGTGTTTTACCGTCTTTCAGAATCCTACCTAGTATGAGCATGATTAGTCTTAGTACATTGATATATACACCGAGGACAACTATTGTTTTGTAAATTGAAAAAAAAAAAAGAAAAGAAATGTGTATTCTTTTCTCATAAATTTTTAAACTTTGATATGAATGATATGTATATCTTTGACTACGACGAAAAAAAAAAATTTCTGCCTTTGACGATGGCATTACAAAAACTATATATATATATATATATAATAAATTAATCAAGAGGGTATTAATTTTAATTTTTTTTTACAAAAAAATGAGTTGAACTCAAAAAAAAAAAAACACAGTTAATGAAAATACGTCACGCTAAAAAAATTGTGCAGCAGGCAGCAATTTGATAGATCTGCTGGCAGATAAGAAATAATGTGTATATGTATCCTATACTTTTTGGTTTCAGTAGTCATGAAATTCACTGTAAATTAGCTTTTCTCAATTATTAACAGAGAAAAGAGAAATTCTTGCCCTCATATTATAATAATATTGGGCTCTTTAGTGAATTATAGAATCGGAATGAGTCTTCTGATCCTCCTCAACTTCACCTCGGTGAGCATTCAAGGCGGATCATATGCTCCAATATAACTATATTTTCAAACCTTAACTATTAGTTTAGTTGTCTTTTGAACTACAGGCCGCTAAGTGTGCATCAATCTATTTGAGATGTGCTGGTGCGTTACTGATTTCTGGACTCCAGCTTTTATGTAAGAAAAACTATTAGTTTAGTTGTCCAATTGTCACAATATCATAAAACTTGTGAACAATTTTTGTGATAAAAGGTTCAATTCTTCTTAATTCAATGCTTTAGTTACAATTGATAAAGGATGCGTTTGTTACTGTTATACACATTTTTTTTTTTTGAAATTTTCTAAAATAAAATTTTATTTTTATAATCAAGTGTATGTTGGAGGGAGGAGTGCTACCAACAATTTCTTATGCAATACCCACTATACATTTAAAATGCAAAAATTACATGTCTTTTTTTTTTCTATAAAGCATCAATTTTTATTATAAAAATATTTATATTTTATAAATGAAAAAATACAGTTTTTTTCATTGAAAATATACTGTAAGAATTGTATAAGAAAGTATTGATAACGCTTCTTATGTTGGAAGAGATGATGGTAGGATTTGAACTGCATCACTTGAAATTTTCAATCAACTAGGTAGGTGATTCTCAAATAAAATTTTATTTTTTATTTTTTATTTTTCAGTTTTTGAAATTGTTTTATATTTTCAAACATATGAATAGATTGGTCACTAAATAGTTTTAGCGACAATTTAGCTGTGGTCGCTGATTAACAATCAGTGAAAAGATATAAATTCCAGTAATTTTTTTTTTTGGTACATGATATTGTAGAGGTTAGATATTTCATAATAGATGTAATGTACCACTTTTGCCATAACTATTTTATGGTAGATGTACCATTAAAATGCCGTGGTCGCTAATTACCTGAAAAAGATAAAAAAAAAAAAGCCCTATTTCACAAACCTCAGCCTCTCTCTAGCTCCACTCTTAAAAATCTCTAAATCTCTCTACACTCTCTTTTCTCTCTCAAACTGGTAATTAAGGTCAGTGCTTAAATGCCAAAACCTTTTGGATTATGAAAGGGGGCCACTTCAATGGAGAAACTCTCGGCCTCAATAGTCATAAAAATCTCACTGGCTACACCCCTTTCTCTGCATTTATTTCTCACCGCAATCCCCAACCGATTGCCGGATCTTACTGAACTCAATTTGACTCAAAATTAATTGCTATATAAAAGATGAAGACAGAAATGAAATATATAAACACATACAAACAAATTATGTATAGTGAAATTTATTATAGCTCTTTCACTTGGAAGTGGAAGATTCTTATAAACAACAAATTTAAAAGCTGAACAGTTTGTGACAGATACATTGAGATAGATAGATAGATAGATATAGATATTCATGTCTTTGAAACACATCAATTAATTGAAGCCAGCAATTTCTTTATAATTATATTTCTTCAAGAGCTTTGACACAACACCAACTGATCATCTTGAAAAATCAAGTTCATTATTTGTTATAAAGTGCAGTCCTTGACATTAGGTGCTTCTCAAAGGCCTGAAACAAAAAATAACTTTGGAAAATAATTAAGTAGTAATAAATAAGGCAATTACGAAACTAATTACCAAGCTCGTGAGATTTTATGTAACCTAAGAGTCTTCTTTTTTTAGTCTTAGTCATACTTACTAGTTCAAATTCGCATCGGACATAGGGTAAGCACTCACCTTCAAGTTTTAGAAGTATTTTATACTTCAAGATTTAAAAGAGAATTAATGGATCAAGGAGTAAAACACTCCCTCTCAAGTTCTAACGGTTTATTTTAGACCTTTATTTATTTATTTATTTTTTTTTTGCTTATATTGCATGTACTTTGGATTAAGATCCTTTATGTGGTTTAAAAATGGGAATAATTCAGATAACAAATCGACACATAATATATTATGGATGGATATCTTTCATTCCTAAACCGGGTCTAAGAATAAATTCTTAGATCAATTGGATCACACACCACTATATATGCAACATAATAATTACTTGCCAAAGTAGCAATTTATGATTAGATTGGTTTATAAATTTATTCATGGATTTAGTATTAACACTTAATCCATCGACACCCTACTAAATTAAGACAATATAGAATGCAATCCAAATAACTGAAATATTTCACGACCTGAAATTACTTAATTTTCCACAAAATTGTAAAAACCATTAGTTGGCCAAAAGCTTAAACAATAGAGCAATTTCAATAAACAGATTTTTTTTTGGGAACAAGTAAAGAGAGAGTTATATTGTTTGAAGTGTTGAAGAACTTACTTCGTCTGGCTTAGCTTGGTTGTTGGATTCCAACCTCAACCCAAAATGAATATGAGGATAATGTGCCCACTAGGAAAAATGCAAAATATATTTTGGTCAATATCCACAAAATTTTGATATAATATTTTATGGAAATCCAACAAACGGAGTCTGAATATTTTGCAAAGATCTTTAATCACCCACTTACATTTTTAGCAGCAGTACTGAATGCTTCTCTGTGGCTGATATCTGGGTTATTTGCTTTGATCCTCTGAATCTCCTCCCTACACAGAAATTCATATACCCAGAGAAGAAAAAAAAAATGATAAGAAAATAGAAAGAAAAATCGCATATTTTCCTATGAATAAAGTAGTCAAGCCCAAAAGATACGGGAAATTCAAATTAATGGAGACTCATTCGCAGTACTTTATGAATTGGTTGTATGCAGAAGGTACTCGCTGCCTCTTCTCGGGAGCTGAAATCGAAAATAACAGCACATGAATAATATAACATACATATATACACAAATTAACAATTTAACAAAAAGAAAGAAATCTAAATTGTTAAAGTTAATTATCTGGGAAACTAACGTCTATTAGCAACCCTTTCTTTACTAGCACTATGATGATGAGTAGCAGGTGGTGCTGCTCGCATTGAGATCCTGCTATTGCACTTTGATGATGAATCCAAATCGATTCTGTAATCTTGCATACTGTAGTTGGGTGCCTATTTAAAAAAAATACACAAGCTTCACATTTATTAACATCAAATCAAGTAAAAAAATGAAACCCTTTGTAGTTTTTGTTTTTTAATTTTTTAATTTTACATGTATTAGTCCAAAAACAGCTTACAGTAGTAAAAGAAAGAAGTATTGCGTTATGCGTTGAAAAAAAAAAAAGAAAAGGAGAAATCATCAAACTTAAAAGAACCCTAAAGATAGAAGCAAATAAAAACAAAAATATAAAGCAAGTGGGTTAAAGAAAGTAAAGAAAACCCTAGAGATTAGTAGTCCCTGACGCATTTAGAATTTGATGGCCTCAAATTTCAGTTTTGTCTACAAAAAAGAGGGGAAAAAATAGGTTTTACTTATGGCGGCTGCTAGGATTTCTGCAGTACTATAAGTTGTTAATTTTACAGAGAATTCAGAAGGAAACAAAAAATAAAAGAGCTTAGAAAGATTCGATCTGGGTAAAATACAGATAATTAATTGAAGGGTTTTCGATTATTTCCTCAAAAGATGAATAAACAAACAAAAAAGAAATCAGAAAAACCCTAGATTTCAGAGGCTAGTAGACATCCCCCTAAAAATAAGCTGTTATTATTGTGATTAGAAATTAAGAAAAAAAAAAAAAGAAGAGAGTCACCTGAACATCTTGCCATAAAAGTGACTGAAAGGCAGCTGCCATGTTCACTGACCATAGATTGGTGCAGTGTCCACATCGGACGGTCACTATGTCAAACAAGCTACTGCATGGTACACTCACCTGCAAATTAAACCCATTTAGAATGAAACGAAGGTCAAAGGAAAGATCTCTTCTTTCCACTAGTTTCTTTTCACAGAATGACCGAAATCAAGATTGCAGGTGGGTTTCTTTATTTTCTTGAAATGGGTTTGCTCTTTTGGAAAAAATTAACAAACCCAGTGCAGTATTTTAGCAAGGGCAAAGGCATGCTAAAGAAGGAAGCATACATAGAGAGAGAGAGAGAGAGAGAAAAAAAAAGAAAACAAGTGGTGAAGGATTCATTAATTTATCCACAAATGCTAGTTTTGACGATCAATATCGATCTTTAATCTGTTCACGAGAATAACAAAGAAAGAAGAAAAAAAATATATTGAACTCAATAATATATCACTCTCTTTTTCTTTCTCTTTATCAGTGTGAGCACTAAGCAGTGGATATATAAGAAAATATTAATAGAGGACCTTCAATCAAGTCTGACTTTGCTTTGACTGTAAAAGAAGAAGAAGAAGAAGTAGAAGAAGAAGAAGAAGAAGAAAATAAAAAAAGAAAAGTCCAACGATGAAGACCTGACTGTGAAGAAAAACACGAAAAGCCTAAATTAAAAATTAGGATTCTCTTAAAATTTTAGCACGAGAGTCTGATCGATCAGCAGAGAGGGCAAGAAACAGCTTTTATCAGGATCTAAAATGTTTTCTTCTTTCTTTATAACCATACACAAATAATTAAAGAAAACAATAATAAGAAATTAGAAAGATCATGAGTAGATCCCATCAAAGAAGAGATCAGAGAGAATTATATATATATATATATATATACCGCAAGAACAATATTGCAGAAGTTGCAAGGGATGTAGCAGAGTTGCTCAGGCACAACATCGATGCAGTTCGACATGTTTCTCACCCAAATTGCTTTAAGATTTTAATAAGTATTCTTTAATCAAATATATATTTATACAGCCCAAGAACAGAATAAGAAGAAAGAAAGAAAGTTTGATGAGAAAAAAGGAGAAGCTTAGCAGGAATTGCAAATTGCAGAGAAAAACAATTTAAAGCAGAAAGCAAAAGGCTTTTTATTCTCTCAATAATAACTCCTCCTTGCTTTGAGACAGGCCTATATTGTATCACAACAGTAAAATTCTATGGCCAATCAGGATCCAAAATCAGAGAGTATAAAGACTCATGATCCTAAATATATACAAAAATAGACTTGTGATATCTTTTAGTTAAACAAATTTAAAAAAATAGTATAAATTTATATTTTTCATACATTTTAAAAATTTGAAGGGTAGAAAGTGAATGTATGTAAACAAAAAGAGAGAGGTAGAGATAGAGATGATATTGAAAAAGGGTAAAGCCAATATGATTTTGAGGAAGGAAAAAAAAAAAAAAAAAATTGGGTTTTAGTGGTGGGCAAAAATGCTGAGACAGTGAAAGAGAAATAAAATAGTTTGAGGTGGGTTTATTTTCAATTAATTTAAAGAAAGAAAATGAAAGTTAGGGTTTCAGCTGTAAGGAGAAGATAACTTTTTACCATATATAAGTGTATACAGAGGTTGAAGTTTGTTTTAGACATGATGATTAAGTTCGGATGTGACCGCTCTCTTCTTATTTTCTGCTTGTCCACAGCGGACGAGGGGGGCGAATTTTCATTTTTATTTGAGGAATTTACTTGAAATACCAAAATTTAATTTTTCTTTTCAAACCTACAACCACTTTTATTTTTTTTTCATTCTTACTAAACTTCTTTTTATTTATATCTATTTTTGCAATTTTATCCTTTTCTTTTTCCTTTTTCATTTTGTTTTCCGTGAACATTTCTAAGCCATTTTTTTAGATGATGATTGTAATTTTGCCATTGGAGTTGTGTTTCAATTCCTTCCATAGCTTGACCGGCATCGAAAGAGCTCTAATCACACTTATGCATTTCTCAGTCTTCACCTCCCAAATACGAATCATTCCACCGAACAAACCCAATATGATGAGATTCAATTGCAGATTGAAATTCACATAGAAACGAAATCTGAGTGGCCTTTTAGGATTTTCACACAGAAATGGAGGTCGAGCATCCCAAATGCGGAGAGACCAATCATCGGAGGCAGTGCATATATAATGGGAATATGATGACCAAGCCAAATCAAAAATTCCATAAGAGTGGCCAATCAGTTGGTGGAGAAGGGAAAGAGTTTACTGTTCATGGCCTTTCAACGATTTGAAAAGGCGATAAGGCTTGTAGTGATTAGAAGCAAAAGTGATATTTTCAAATTGCATGTGGTCTGATATGAGGATCAATGCCTTTTCAAAATTTAAGTTTTTATTTGATTTCTTTTTTTTTTTTTTAAATTGCAAAGGTATACCGAAAGTATCCCCAAGATATATTCGAGATATTCTCATAGAATTTCCAAAAGTATATCGAAGTATTCCCGATGTATATCCAAGAGAATTTCTCTTAAAGAATTTCTTGAGAATTTCCAAGATATACCAAAAGTATTTTCAAAATATATCCAAGATATTTCCGAGGTATTCCTAAGGAATTCCCAAGGTATCCCCTAGATATATCCAAGGTATTCCGAAAGATATACCAAACTGTTTATTTGAGATTTTGTGACGTTTTGAATTTTGATTGAATTCTATTTTTCTTTTTTAATGATTTAATTGTTCTTGTTTTTATTATTTTGTTATTTTTTAGTGAAATTGAACCAAGATATCCCCAATATATACCAAATGTATGCCGAAAATATACCATCTGAGCATATTTTGGAGTGATTTTGAGATTTATGCACTATTGCAATTTTAGAAAATTATTTTTCAGTAAAATTGAAAAAATAATAAAATTGAAAAAACCTTTAAGGGATGGTAAAAATGTAAATAGGTATCAATTTTTTTGGTGTTTTTGTAAAATTTTTTTTATTTTTTATTTGATTCTGTGTATTTTTGTGTCTGCGTTCAGTTGTGACATTTTATCGAGCATGTTATTGTCATTTTTAATTTCAATTTTTTTTTAGATTTCAATATAATATTGGAATTAAATGAGTAATTCGGAATGTGCTGAGTATGCAGGACCTCAAATCGTGGTAAAATACTTTTTAAAGAATTTTAAAATAGTTATACAAGTTGAACTAGAATATAAAATATCTAATTAAAGTAAAAGAGTTTCGTACCAATTTATCTGCCCTCTTTTAAATTCAATTTATTTTTTGTGAGCTGCACCTGTATTTTTGTAATATATATATATATATATATATGAGCTTTTTTTTCTGTCCACTACAAAAATTTTGCAACTTACCGATGGAAATGGCGTCACTAAGCAACCCCAGAGAGGCGTCTCAAAAAGTGGAGTCGTAACTCTGAAAGAGCAACGCTAGACAAGATGGCGTCGCTAAAGCGTCACTAATTTAGCAATGCCGTAATTGCATGGCTAGGGGAAAAATGCGGCTAAAAATTGCAACAGAAAATATGCGTTGCTAAAAGTTAGACCTAGTAGCACGAAACGAATCCTTGAGGCTTATACCGAGATTTTCTTGAACTATCAAGTCATTGGACTTTCATTCTATGTAAAAATTTTGAATTGAACTCGATAAATATGACCCATTAATACTCGAAAATGATCAATTTTAGGGTTCATTTTTCCACAATTATTAATCCTTGTTACTTTTCATATTTTAAAAATATAAGATTATATTCACAAAGACAATGTATTAACTAGACTTCTTAATGAACTTGGATACTTGTATATCTAATCCATTTTTTTCAATTAAATTGTTAATGATAATTAAGAGTATGAAGCTAGCCATAGATGCATACAATCATGAATTTGAACTATGTATATCATACATCAAATTATATGACCCGTGTAAGGACACATATTCTTTCAAATTCAATGTACAAAAACCTAAGAATTTGCAAATCAAAACACAAATGGTTGCTCAATGATAACTTGAGCAGCAGCATTCAAAGATGATGGAGATGGATCAAATGTTGATGGCTAGTCCGTACTTTCTTTTGCCATGAAAATTCATTGGGTAGCATGTGATTGTGAAGAGTGTTTCCTTATCAAACCCAACACTTCCTATATATATTCGATTCCCACCATACATTATCATATGTTTTGAAGATTAAAAAAAAAAAAAAAAAAAAGACAACAACCAGAAATAAAGTGTTAAGACAACGCAAGTGTAGTGACCCATGATAACTAACTATACATTATACTTGTTTCAACTCTTTTTGTCCCAATTTGCGTTAAAATATTTATATTTTAATGCAAATTAATTAAATATTTTAAAATATTTGTACTTTAATACAAGTTAATTAAATATTTTAACTTTAATGCAAGTTAATTAAACAATACAAATAACTGGGTAGATAAAATATAAATATTTTAAAAAAAGTTAGAAAATAGTTGAAACAAAAATTGTTGGGACAAGTAATATTCTCGTAAAAAATGTTAGTTACACCTACTTTTATATCACCTTCTAACTAACCTGCATGAAAGTAGGTACTAATACTTTACTAGTCCACCTCTATACTTACGTTGCTCAATTTATACTAGTACTTTAATACAAGTGGAACAAGGTAAAATAAAATAAGTTGGGTTATATAGTATTACTAATATTATTATGGCACACCACAATCAAATAGGATTTAATACTATTCAATCTATGGAAAAGCTTCAATTCAAATTTCCCAATCCATTGTATATGTATGAATCTGAAATTGTCAAGAGTGTTAGAGATCCAAAGCAACATAATACTACATTGGCTTCTATGGATGGATGATTTTGGGCCTTGTAAAACTAGCCCATTTCAAATGATCTACTTAGTTTGGGTAGGCTAAGTATGCATTGAGCCCATCTGTAGGCCCATTCTTACTTTCCTCGACCACATTGACTATTTTAATATGCAGGTCCATGAAAAAAATGGCCATGGAAACTAGATTTCTTTTGGGAAATTTCACTCTTTTCCACATTTTATCTTTTCCATATTTTATCTTACTCAAATTAATTTTGTACTGATTTTTTTAGAGGAAGTTTCACCAAAGCAATCTGAGAATCGTATCTTCAATTGCACCTCTATCTCTATCGAGACCTTCTCACTACCGCCGGTCACTAACATCCAAAGGCCATTGCACGTGACACCAAAGAGATCCAACCGTCGCATGGTTCGAGTTCCTTGAATCGCCTCTACTTGACGCTTTAACTTCCCTTTGCCAGATGCGAGATCCTCCTTAACCAGCACCGTCCACGAAGCTCAAACAACTGGAACCCTTTCATGTGCCAAGAAAATTTGGTCGGAGACAAGAAGATCTCCTTCAAGCAAGACCCACATCCCCACTTTGAAAACCAAGAACTACCTAAGGGAACCTATCGACAAAACATAGCCACCTGGATCCACGCCGCCGCCATTCATCTCACCAGCCCAATGTCCTTGCACCCTGCCTTTGTCCAATCATACTCTAAGAGCTTGTCATTCAACAAGTAAGCTTTAAATCTCTTGAAATTACTGTGACTTTTTGAGAAAATTTATTGGATAAAGGTATACTCATGCTATACTGAGGTGTATATCTAAGGTATATCCAAAATATTTTCATGAAATTCCCAAAGGTATACATATGGCATTCTCAAGATATACCCAAAGTGTGGAATTTCTTGAGAATTCTCAATGTATACTTAAAGTATCTCCAAGGTATTGTCAAAGTATTTCCAAGGAATTTCCAATGTATTTTGAAAGATATACCAAACTGTTTGTTTAAGAATTTGTGATATTTTGAATGAATTATATTTTTCTTCTTCTTTAATGATTCAATTCTTCTTCTTCTGGTCTTTTTGTTCTTTTTTTTTGAAAATTGAACCAAGATATGCTGAAAGTATACAAAAGATATATAGTATAGGCACATTTTGGGTAACTTGTCATATTTTGGTAATCTTCTTCTTCTTCTTCTTCTTTTCTTCTTTCTTTCTTTAATTGTTCTTTTTCTTATTCTTTTTTTTTTTTTTAAATTGAACCAAGATATGTCCAAAGTATACCTAAGGTATCCTTAAGATATACTAGGCATATTTTAGGGTGATTTTCAGATTTAGGTACTATTGTAATTTTAGAAAGTTATTTTCGTTAAAATTGAAAAAAACTTTGAGTGTGGTTTTCGATAATTCTGTAAAATTCCCATTTCTTTTTTATTTTTCTTTTGTTTTTTTCAATTGGAAAAATGGATATGTGGGGGAGTAAACTATGTTTCTTCACATATAAGTACAATATGAAATTTTATTTTGGAAAGTTTCAAGAAGAGGGCTTGATAGAGAGGTAGAGGAGGGAGACACTAGGAATGAGTAAAGATTGCATTTAAAAAAAATTGTCTACGTTGACATAAGGGATTAATTTCATTTATGGTCCCTAAATTATGCTCTTATTGCAGTAAATTCATAAGACTATTTTTATTCCCAAAAAATCACTAAACTATGTTTTTTGTTTCATTAAAATCATTTAGAGCCAATTTTTGGTGATATGTTAGCTGCTAGATTAAATTTTCATTGACATATCAGCTGCTACGTTAGCTTTCTGATGACACGTATATAAAAATTTATCAAAATTGATTATAGTAAAATGAAAACATAATTTAGTAATTTTTTTGTAATGAAAAAAAGTTTTTTGATTTTACTGCAATAAATGATTAATTTCATGGATGGTCACTTAACTTTGTATTACTTATTACAAAATAACTTTTAATTTTTTTCCCCATAAAATTGACTAAACTAATTTTTTTTCTCATAAAAGTCACTTCTAGTGAATTTTGTTGAGTCACCAATCAAAATGCTGATGTGGATGGTGATGTGGCATTAAAATCTTGTCACATAGATGACACATCAATGCATGTACCTAACTTTAAATGCCACATCAAATTTCTACGTGGCATGCCATGTGGATGAGATTAATTTCATTAGTGGTCATTAAACTTACATCATAATTGCAATCCAATCATGAGAGAAAGTTTTGTAATTAAAAAAATACTGAACTTTTGGGTATAATTAAGAGGAATTGAAAAATGAATTTTCTTTTTTGACTAAAATGTAATTATGGTAAAAGTTCAGCAACCACTGATGAAATTAACTTTGTCCATGTGGTAGTGCCACTTGGACATTTGATGTGGCACTTGAAGGGATGTACATTTGCTGACGTGTCATCCTAAGTAGCAATATTCTGGTGACTTAACCAAATTTTCTGAAAAGTGCTTTTTATGGGGGAAAAATTAGTTTAGTAATTTTTGTGGGAAAAAATTTAAAAATTAATTTGTAGCAAGTAATACAAGTTGAGTAACCATAAATGCAATTAACCCAATAATAAAAGCAATTTTTTTTTATAAGCATATTAAAATTTATTAATAAAAATGAGAGAAAAACCACTTTAATCAAAGATTAAGGTGATGAACAAACTCTCCCCAAAATTGAGCATAAGAGCATGAGCAAGACAGAAGAACCTAACTTCTAGCAAATGAAGAACTGAACAAAAGGAATCAAAAAACAAAAAAAAGAAAAGAGAATTTAAAGAGCTGTCTTCCAACGCTGTGCATCATACTCAATAAGATAATAAGAAGAGTAGCTACTACATTATCCTCTGTATCAAAAGAAAAACCTAACTCCTTACCAATTTGAAGAGCTCAATTTGCCTCAGTGAGATACTCACTTGCGAAAGAATTAAGAAACTTGTTATTTATCATTATTTTAAAGTCTCCAAATAGAAGTAACTTTTCTCTTAGACTTTAATTTTGCTTTTCGTTTGCTGTTTAATTTACCCTTCATCAACTCATCAAAAGACTTGAACCTTTAGAAAGAATCCCCTTCTTTCCTGAAAAATAAGGCTGAGAATTAGGTGAAGATATGGGAGAGGAGACATAGTCATATTGGAAGGCAGTTGTATCAAGTGAAATAAGGATATTTGTGGCATGGTTATTGGTCTTTAGGCTAAGGCTAGCTTGTGTTGGGCCTGGTCTAATATTGATGCAAATAGCTCCTAGTGGATCCAAATATCTCGAAAAGTAAGGGACAATTGTTGGTTTGTGTTCCATTGTCCAAATGAGAAGAAAATGAATTCGTAATTAAATTCGCCAAACTATTCGGGATTGGCTTTTTTCCAATATTTGAAATCTAAATTAAAGCCATCGAACTATCCTCCAAAATTGGCTATCTTCCAAAAGATATCTAGTTAACTTATACCACTGGTTCTGAGATAAAAGCTAAAGATTTCGTTAATGATTTTGAATTAGAGTCAAAAGGCTCGACTAAATCTTTGTGATTGCTACACATAAGACAATTATTATCATTAGATTGATTTTCAACCAAAAATTTAGGAACCTGCTCCAAATTTTCCACAAAATCAAGAGAGGATGATTTTTCCATATATGAAAAAGAATTCAAATTTGAAATTGGAGTTGGTTCACCTGAAAAATCATCATCCTCATTAGAGGTTGCTAGTGTTGTCTATTTTAGAACTAACGATTGCTTAAGTGATTTCATTGTAGTTTGACCAGTGCTAAAAATAGCATGACAGTAATCCTTAAAAGCCAAAATAGAGAAAATTTGATCCTCATAAGCAATAGATAATGATTCAGAAACCGGAATTAATCTAGTTGTGCTTATAAGAATATGCACAACATCATAGCGGTTGTTATTGAGAGTGTCTGGATCTAAAGCAACATAATCCCCAAAGAATTTGGAGAAGCACTTGAAAAAAATCCAAGGACCATAAGTGGACAGAGATCCCATGACAACGAAGCCAAATAAAACGCCTCATTAATACAAGTTTCAAATAAAAAAAATTTAAATATCAGAAAACCAATGACTAAGAAGGTCATGTATAAAATCTAGATAGGTAGTAAGAGTAACCGAATTATTGAAAGCTAGCAGAACTAAAGATCCTCCTGTAGGCAAAGCCTTAATACAATCATGACCTGCTTTATTAAGCAAATCTTAGGTAGAGAAAATATATTTAATGTAAGAAAGAGTAACTATGGCCAAACAGGGTAGTCATTCCTTAGAAGCTATAGTACCCATATATCGCCTATGAATACGGCTGGAATTCATAAGAGAAGCCTGTCGAATGAGAGAAGGCGCATTGCTTTTTATAACCTCAGCGTAAATGTGATTGCCTTGTTTATTAGAAGTCGAAGAGGGTAGTCAGGGCTTAGGTTTGTTGACATTCGTGGTTTGCCTGTGTGATTATGATGGAGGCGGATTAGATTGGAGTGGCCAGTTGTATTAAGAACACTACGTAATTTGTTAGAACCAATATGTACTGTATTAAGATATTATAGAATAGCATGATAGTCCTTCACCATTTGAAGTTTAATGAAGCCATAGGTTTTACCTCAGGGAGTTGAGTTTGTCAGGGACATAAACTGCATCAATAGATAAGAATTTCAAAAAATATCGCCATAGAGCCTTAGTGTTCCAAGATTTTGGAAAGTTCTCAAAATAGATAATTAGGGCTGCTCAGGGGAGAGCCATACCCCATTCACTTGGCGGGGTTGAAAGAAGCTTTTTCTATTGAAGGCTCTATCCAATAAAAGCAAAATTTAGGTGACCATAAATAAAATTAACCTTTAACATAGGCATCACCCTCATAATTAATACATTGAACCTTGGCATTTCTTGTGTCTTCCCTAATTGGTATTGGATTTGACAAAAAAAAAAAAATTTATAAAAAAAATTTATTTTTAATTTTTTTAAATTCTAAAAAATTGTTTTTGGAGTGAAAAGTAAATAAATATTTTTTTCAGAAATAATTTAAACAAATTTATAAAAATTAAAAAAATCAGTCAATTAAATAAAAAAAATTAAATTATTGTTTTTTTGACATTTAACATCAATCCAAATACTCTTAATTAAATTAAAATGTCTAATATATAGGTCACTTAGAAAATCAAGGATGGCAATTGGATTATTTTATTTTTTTTATGAAAGTCTAGGAATGAAATCATAGAGTATTTAAGTAAATTTTACTAATGAAATTCAGGAATCATATATAAATATGATGATCAATTCTACTTGACTCGTTCACCAGCGAATCAAATTCAAATTGAAAACTTTTTTTATTCAATGAGTTCGAATGAGATGGCTAAAATTTAGTTTGACTCAATTTGTTTTCAAATTTTAGTCAAGATTTTATTTAATAAAAGAAGTTATGTTAAGACTGTTGCACTTATAATTCACATGTTATTAGCCTAGTCTAATGGTAAGAGAAATATTAAAGGGAATTTTACATAATTACCGAAAAAAGTCTAAATAATTACAACTTCATTGGCATTGGAAGTTTTTTTTTTTTTTTAATTTTACTGAAAATAACTTTTTAAAATTATAACAATGCCAAAATATGAAAAATCACCCCAAAACGTACATAGACGGTATATCTCTGGAATATATTCGGTATATCTTGAGTATAGCTTGGTTCAATTTTTACCAAAAAAGAACAAAAGAAGAAAAGAATAAGAATTGAATCATTAAAGCAGAAGAATAAAAATAATAATAATAATATAATTTAATCGAAATTCAAAGCATCACAATTTCTCAAATTAACAGTTTTCAATTCATTGTTGAACATTGGGTATACTTTTTGGAATATTTTGGATATATACTAGAAATACATATGACATATCTTGAAAATATTTTGGATATATTCTGAGAATATAACTTTGGTATAACTTTAGAAATTCCATGAGAATATATCGGGAATTCCATAGGAATACGACATTGGAAACACCTTCGGTATAACTTTGGAAATTCCATGGAAATACATCAGGAATTCCCTAAAAATATATTGGATTTACTTTGGGAATTCAATAAGAATATCTTGATGATTTTCACAAAAAAAAAAAAATGAAGAACAAAAAAGAAGAAGAAATTAAATAGAAATGTCAAAAATTCCAATGAACAAAACTACACCATTTTTATTATTTTTCTATTACAAATCTAAACATTTGTTCTCTATTGGTATACCTCTGATCTCAATCCTTATCAATTTTTCTATTCCTTTTCTATACCTTTGTTCTCAAACCAAGCTTGCCATGTCATGTAACTTCCAATTTCACTATCTTACATAAAACCAAAAAAAAAAAAAAACATAAGTGAATTTATGTAATACCTAGAGGTGATGTAAGAAGGCAAATATGTTGAAGTTGCTTCGATATCCATTGAGCATTCTTGTAATGAATAATCGAATCATAAATTAAACCCCATTCTTCAGCCCTTATAACCTTGTCGATCTCTTCTTTAGCTAAATTGAATCATCCTTTGAGTCATAATCAATGTTTTCGTTCGTCATCAAAGCTCCAGCTACATCTTCTATGGTTCGAAAGCTATGGTTTTGTTCTTATGACAAATACTAAGATTTTTACCGTTTTATTCTATTTTTGGTGATTATCGACGTGCTGGAGGCAATATTATCAAATCAACAAACTTCGATGACGACTAGCACCCGATCTAAACTTTTCTAATTTTTCCTCTCTCTCGCTTTCTGAAAATGAAATTTTAAAAAATTGGTACAAATGAAATAATTTTCAATACAAATGAAAAAATAGAAAACCGGGGATAAAAATGAAAAAAATATATAAAAATTTTGGTAAACCATTAAATTAAATATCCAATTTTTATACTATATTCTGCCTAATATGCATTAAAGGGCTTGTTTAGTATTGAGGTTGAAAAAAATGCTTTTGCAAAAAAAAAATATTTTTAATTATTTTTTGAATTTTAAAAACTACTTTTAGAAATAAGTAAGTAAATAGATATTTTTTTAAATAAATAGGTTTGGAAAAATATTTTATAAAAAATTAGTCAATTAATAAAAAAAAATTCAAAATATATTTTTTGAATACTCAACAATAATCCAAAATGCTCCCAAAATATTTGCACTTGCTAATCCGCATACTTGTATTGTTCAATATGTATTAAATTATTAGTATTTTAGCACAAATGGAATAAAATGGTACAAAATCAGTTGAGGTATGTAAGAGGTGAGATGGGATGGTAGTCTAAAATTAGAGACATTTTGTATTTTTCTAATTAGATTATGTTTTTTTTAAATAATTAGATTATGGTTAAACAGTGCTTTCCCCCTTTAATCATACTATATATATAAATGTGGGAATAGAGGGACAAGAAAATTTACCGAAAAATTAATATGATTGTATTAGTTAATTAAATTAATTTTGTCATTTAATAATTAATTTATTTATAAATAATATTAATAATTCATTAATTAGAAGTTCAATTATATTAGGATTATATATATATATATATATAATATTAAAAATAAATAAAATAATTTAATATTTTTAGAAAAGAATTCGATTGACATCTAATTGCTTTTTTTATATATAAACACAAAATTAAGGGCCAAATTAGTATATTAATGAATAATTATTTTGTAAATAGTATTAGTAATTTATTAATTAGAAAATAATGAAAAACCAATAATTGATTGCATTGAATTAGGAAAGATAAGAGTAAATTAATAGAGATGGACAATAAAAATATTTTTTTCCTTTAGAATTTTAAATAAATAGACTTTAGTAATTTTATACCATTAGTATTCAAATTTAATTTGAGACCTCAAATAATAATCATAATCGTACTATATATAAAAGTGAGAATGAGGGACAGGTAAAGTTACAAAAAAAACCCAATATAATTATATTAGTTAATTGTGTTAATTTTGTCATTTAATAATTTAATTTATTAGTGAATAATATAATTCATCAATTAGAAGTCCAATCCTATCAGGACTCAATAAACTTATTAAAAGGAAAAGAATGAATGAGTAATCAAATCAGTATGAGGTTAATTTGATGAGTTAAAGAGTTTGAATGAATTTTTATAGTGATTGGATTAATTGATTCACTATCAATCGGTTGCTAGACAATTTTTCATAGGTTTTATTTTAAAAAGGATTTTTTAGCACTGATCTGTCTAAACTCAAAATACATTTTCAATCTTTTACCGGATGATAGATCTACTCCGAGCTGTAAAACTCTAATTTTTTGTTTTTGTTTTTTTTTTTCATGTATTTTATTAGATAGACATATTCTATAAAATAGTAATATCCCCTCAAACACCTTTAACTATAATATAATATAATATACTTTTATATAAAATTTAAGAATAAAATAGAATAAACTATTAATATTTAAATTAAATAAAACTTAATTACATGATAATTAAAAGTAACTAAAATTAAATTGCTTGATAAGATGATGATGATGATTATTATTATTATTATTATTATTATTATTATTATTATTATTTATCTTATAATGATGAGTCCAATTATTAAAAAATACGTGTATCACATATGGATGATTGAGAATAAGGAGATAAAAAAAATAATCGTAAAATATTTATTATATATATTTTATATATAACTCTTAATAATGAATAAATTAATAATTTGAGAGTGTAAAATACTTAATATCTCAATTTCAATATTTTTCTTTTTTTTAATGGTTAGGATTAGAATTGGTTTAATTTATCTAATTAGTATATATATATTATAATCCTAATAAAAATTTTATTTAGGAGTGGAAAGGAAAATAATTGTAAAAATTTAAAAATAAAAATTATATAGAATTCAATCATGTTACATGCATTGTAATCTATGTTTTCTTAGAATTAGAATCTTATCTTTAAACGATAGCATATTGTCATTCAAAATACAATAATAATGATTTTCACTGATATATTGAATTTATATAATAGTAAGTTTAAATTAAATTATAATAATGCACATAATATATAATATAAATTTTAAAATATTGAGTACAATTGTTATAAATTATTTAAAAAATTATAATTTTTCAATAATTTTTATATAATTCAATAATTAATTAATTTTAATCAAATACATAATGAATTAATTTTTTAAAATAAATATGTATAGTATAATATAATTTATTTTTATATAAAATTTAAGAATAAAATATAATGAACTAACTATTAGTATTTAAATTAAATAAAATTTAATTATATAATAATTAAAAATAATTAAAAATAATTTATTAAATTAATAATAAATTTAATATCTAATAATTACCCAATTGAAAATAAAAAACTTAGTTAATATAAATGTTAGATTAACCATTACCGAGAAAAACAAAACAAGACAAAACAAAAACCATTGCGAACTTTTAACAACCATAACTGAAATACCTTTCTCTAACAGTGTCAATATGCTATTATCACAACCGACATATTAGACTGGCATGATCCGAACCGTTTACTAGTCAGAGTGGAGACAGGTGTCGATCGAAAATTGCACCTTTACGCTCCAAAATACCCAAAACAAAGGGAAATAAATCCAAAATCAGACGAAGAAGAAGAAGAGCGGAAATGGAAACCAAAATCAAACGGTTGTCAGGTGGTTTCGTTATATTTCAGAATTCAGTGGCCTTTTTGTCAGTATAATTTTGGGTTCCTCTGCTTGCTTGAAAGAGAAGAGATAACACAACGGATAAAACTCCTGCTCTGCTCACATGTCCGAGTACGACTTTTATATCAAGAACCCACCTCCTCTGTTTCTATGATTCTCTTTGTGACTTGCTCTGCTTGTGAATTGTTTACGTATTTGCATATTATGCGGTGGTGGTGTTGTTGAAGGGTTTTGAATTTTGGTAGGTGAAAATGGCGAGTGCAGTGGAGAAGATGACTTCGATGGAAGAGGAGGATTTTTCTTTGGAGCTGCCTGCTCCTTCTGGCTGGAAAAAGAAGGTCCCTTTCTCTCTATGTTTCTGTTATTGCTTGATGGGTGCTTTTTAGAGATGCAAATTGTAGTTTTTTTTTTTTTTTGAGTATTTTGTTGGTGCACTTTAATTTCGCAAAATTCGATTGTGGGTCAGTCTGGAGTTTTTATTTTTACAGTTTTTGTTCTTCATATGGTAGAATTTGGATCCTAGGGCTTTTTGGGTTTGCTTCTAATTATTAGTGATTTGCTTCGCTTGTTGGAAATTATGTTGGATTTTTGGGAGTTTCCGGGTTTGTGTTTCTGTTCGTGTTTGATTTATTCATATGAGCTTGTTGCTTTGTGGCATTTTTCTTTTCTGGTCTTTAACGTTCATTTATTGGGTTTTTAACGTGAATATTTTTTTTAGCTGTTGTTATGTCCGTTATGGAAAATGGAAGTTGTGAATGGAAATTGTGCAACCGTAGGCTCTTCGAATTGGATAACATTTTTCTGCTGAAATTTGTAGCTGTTCTAGTTTATTTTATGTCCTTACCTGGATGTTACTTGAATTGCAGTCAACTATTAAAGAAACTATTTTCGGGCTTTTAACTTTAAATATGTGAAAATTGATAATATATTCCAAATTAATTTATGAAGTGTGATCTCATCATTATTATTGGGTTTCTGTAGCATTCTGAGTGGGTTCATATTTGTATTTCTGGTTTGGCACCTATTTTGGTTTTTCATTTAGTTAGAGATGAAACAGGCATACAGGCATTTTGTTATGGTTGGTTATATTTGATGTTATTAGAGTTCAAGTCGGTGCAAAAGACTTGAGCTTATGTTAGAGGGTTTCAAAGAGATCAGTTTCGATGGCAGGTTAATATCTATTTCTGGAAAGGCTGATTATTTTTCTTCCCCCCTTTGTGTGGGACATCAATTTTTAGGTGGAAATTGATCTGATGTGAATTCTATGGACAAAATCCTTGGTTTTTTGAATATTTTTGAGGACCTTAACAATAGATAACATTGAGTTAGTTTTCTGCTCTATAAGGTAGAATTTTTAGAAGCATGAATTCAGTTTCTCTCACAACCTACCTTGAGCACAAGCTTGCCATAAATGCCATGCCCACATATGGTAATGTTGAAATCTGCATATTTGAGGAAGACTTTGTCAAACTCAACCTAAGGCATTTCTTAGCGCTGCTTAGAATTTTTTTCTTAACCCATACATGTTCTCTTATTTGATAGATATGTTGGGGTAATGTGTTTGTATTGATGCAGTTTGCAAGTTGTTCTCCATACAATTCCTGAAAAATCAAGCGCAGGGAAAGATGTAGTACAGAACTAAATTCTTGTGAAATTGTTGATACCTTATCAATTCTTCCACTTAGTCAAAACATGTTTTGCTGGATATGTTCATACTATATTGCAAATAACCATTTTGGTGTTTATGTTGGTTTTCTAAGTTTGTCAATCAGAACACACGAATCATTTTGCTTACATGAAATTATAATACTTGTATCTTTCTCAAAAAGAAACTCTTTTGTTAAATTGTAATATTTGTGGATTTTCATTATTTATGTTTAAATCTGCAATTCAGTTGAATTCTGTTTTTGTTTGAAATTTATCATGTTTCTTCCTCTGATTATGAGCAATAATTTTTTTCCTTTGCTCTAGGCTTTGATCCAAAACACATATTCCCAAGTTTTGCCACTTTTCGATTTGCTATAACATCTAGAATACACATTAACAGCTGCAATTTTATCATATCAAAATGCTTTCCATAATACTGTCACATAGATTGTGCGCTCATGAAATCTTTAGGCCTTCTTATTGTTAGTTTGTTACTCTATAGATTTGATATATTTGAATTTAAGGCATGGCAAAACTCTTTGTGAGTTATATACAAGGCTTGCATCCTTGAAAGAAAAAAAAAAAATAGAAAAAAGGAGCAAAGTAGATTTTCTTGATTTTCCTAGCCAAAATTTTCTAATCATCTCATAAATTCTCTTCTTTATGTAATTATTCCATCTCTCCTTTAAAGAGGAAAAAAAAATCCAAAAAACAAAAATGAATGAAAAACTGTGTCTCTGTTCTAGTTAACATATGGATTTAATGATGGAAAGTAGAAATTACCTGATCAGGAAGAAAATTTACACAGTGCTGTATTCTTAGGCATAGACATCACTTGTTAAGTCCAGTCTAGGTTTGCATAATTGGGCCACAAGGATGTTAATAGCCATCATCTTTATATTGACTATGACTTTAATTATTGATAGATTCACTACTATATCATTGTGTTTCATAAGTGATTTTGACTTATCTTTCCAATAATTTTTACTTTTGGTTTTCATTCATTTTGCTAATGGTGCTTAGAAAGAATTTTAACCTGCTTTGTCTGTTATAAGACTCTTAAGAAACTGATAACTGAGAGTCCTGTTAAACTAATGAATTTTGTAAGTGATAGCAGTGGCAGATCTAGGAATTTTGGACAGTGGGGTCCATATACATAGTATAAATTTTAATTATAAAAATACATATGCGATAATAAAGCAACAAAAAAATTTCTTTTATAACATTCCTGGATGAATTTTCATATTTTTGAAAATAATACATAATTGCATCATTGCTAACACTATCAAATACATTCTTTATAATATATGTCAATAAATAATCATTCACTACTGATCGCTCATTTTTTATCAGTTTTTTTATGAATAATTAAAAAAAGTAGAATTTTCTAAATTTTATTGGAGTCCACTTTATTTTTTAATGGGGTCTATATTAAAAATATCATACTTATTATAGTTTTTAAACAGGATCCAATGACCCCACTAACTTGTACTTGCATCCGCCCCTGAGTGATAGTGTGCTTTGGTTGGAAGATCTTTGCTGGAGGTTTGTTAGCTTGCACTAGACCATCATATCATCTTCTCTGGATTTCATAATAAATATAATAGTATTATTTATTCTTTGGCTGAAAACCATTGTTTTTCTCCATATATTTGTAGAATTGAGTGATTTAATTATGATTGTTTGTTGAGATACAGTGAAGATGGCAGTTGTGTTCTATATCTTTTGCAGCGAAGGTTTGAGTTAATATGATCTGTGGACTGGCATTATTTGTTGGAGATGGTTGTTTTTCTGGCTTGTTAATGCTATTCATGTTTGGATGAGCTGTTTTGTGAAATTTAGCAAATTATTGGAAGGTAGGTAGTTTAAAGTTAAGGGAATATAGTGTATATATTGCTGAAATTGGGATATGCGGAAGTTTCTCTTTGCTAAAATATTTCGTTGGCAGAGAGTAGGAGTTTGTTGATGATTAGAATTTCAAGTTCTTTACATAACCTTTTGCTTGACTGTTGCATAGCTTCTCTATAGAGTTATTTTGTTTTTAATGATTTATCAGTTGCCTTTTTATTGTCAAGCAGATTCTTTCTTTAGTTATTATTTGAGGGATTTTGAAGGCAGAACAACTAAGGATGGAAAATAGAAACAATAAAGAATTTGCTTCTTGATTTTTCAAAGGAATGGTTACAGAAAGGAAACATCGAGAAAATAACTCCAAAAGGTGCACTGAAGTGTGAGAAAGGAATATTTGACTGTCATCTAGATTTAATCATTTTCATTTTCCTTATTTAAGCTTCTATTGAGACTTGGGCTAGGTTCTATTCCATCTAGTCCAGCTGACAGAAAGAAAGTCTACCTTGTCTTGTGGTTCCTCTTCTTTTTTCCTTGTCTAGATTAATTAGGATGTTAGTTGGATTATCTGTTATAGCGGTGGGAAGTATGCTACTTAGTCACTTGGGAGGCTTACTTTTTTTTTATTTTTTTTGAAGCGGCACAGAAAAGATGGCATTCTGTTCAGCATTGGCTAAATTGAATTTAGTCTGTGCTCTTCATCTCATTTTTGACATCTCTAGTGACCTCCAGCAAACATTCTCCTCTTTTATTTTTTTTCCTGTAATTACCAGATATGGTTCGATTGGCGGTTAAATTGCATTGACTTGAAGCATTTTATGGACATATTTAATAAACAAGTTCATCTCAATATCCCAAGTTTTCTGGATAGCATGCAATTAGCTTTCAATCAAGTGTGTCCATCAATCTTTCACTTGTATTTCCAGCATTCTGCTGTCCTATTTTAATTTTTCCAAAGTGTGCATTCTGCTACAGCAATTGCTTAACTCATGCACAATCATTACCTGCAATCAGTAATGTGCGTATGGAGACTGGTTTAAGTTCTCACATGATTGAGAATTTTAGGAAGGCTGGATGACTTTTTTTTTCTGATTCTTCAAGTTTGCGCAGTAACTTTCAGGTCTGAATCAAGTGGATAGCTGAATTGGTGTACTTGAGAGCCATTTTGTGATTAGACAAGAGAGGTTGATAACACAATCCGGTCTCACTATTTGGAAAACTATATCTTCCTTCACAGCGCATTTTTGTGCTTTTGTTTCTTGTGAAAAATTGAGCTAATTTACTTCATTTTTCTGCATTTTGAAAGGGTAAAACCCACTCCATAGAACATCTACGAATCTGCTGGGTTGGCATGCTGAAATTATAGAATGAAATTCTTGTTCATTGAATTTTTTTTTTTTTTTCGTGAAGGTTATCTTTGGTTGGCTGTATATACCTAATTTCATGCTTCAAATCTTTAATTAGAAATTTCCAGATTTGAAACGTTAATTTTACAGTTTCTCTATAACATTTTTATTTCTCTGTTCCAGTCACTGGAGAATATAAGTTGATGGTTTATGTTAATGTGCAGTTCATGCCCAAGAACAGAGGAACCTCTAAGAAAGATGAGATCATATTCACTGCCCCAACTGGGGAGGAAATCACTAACAGAAGACAATTGGATCAGTACCTGAAAGCACACCCTGGAGGTCCAACTGCATCTGAGTTTGACTGGGGCACTGGTGAGACCCCTAGGCGATCAGCAAGGATTAGCGAGAAGGCCAAAGCAGCTCCACCCCAACTAAGTGGACCCACGAAGAAAAGAAGCAGGAAATCATCAGGTTCTAAAAAGGAGAGCAAAGAAACAGAAACTGCAATAGGAGGAGTTGAGGAGACGAACAAAGTTGATATGCAGGAAGCTGAAGGAACCAAAAAGGATGGTGCAGAAGTAGGAGGAAAGGAGGAATCAAAAAAGGATCAGGAACAGAGCAAAGATAAACCACAAGATACTGATGCAGAACCCCAAGCAGCTCCAACTGAAGAAGCTAAAATTGGTCAACATGTTGATACATCTAATGAAGTCGCAAAGGAGAAAGGTGAATTAGAGCCTGGGAACACAAAAGGGCCAACTGATGTTTCTGGGGTATCTGAAAATAAAAAGGAAAATATTGAGGGGAAAAAGGTTCAAGAAAGCTATGAGCCACAGGTTGAGGCATTTAAAGAACATGGTTCTGGGGAACAAGACAAATCAGACACGGCCATCAGGGAAGAGAAAAATGTAGCTGAAGGAGAAGACAAAGAGGACAAAGAGGACCATAACAGAAGTGTGTCTCAGCCTGAAAAAGAAACCAAGGATGAAGCAGTGAATGCCAAACCCAATTATACAAGCGTTGCTGAGGTGAATGAGAAGGTGCAAGAAGTAATTGAGAATGGGATACGCAGCACCGATGCCAAGCAAGGGTAAGCCTTGAATTAATAAATGAAAAAGGCTGGCTTCTTCTTCATCACACTATTCTGACGTTTCAGGCTGCAAAGTCCTCTGATGGAAGCAACTTTAATGTTATATTAGATACCAATCAGATTGTTCATTTGGACATTACCTTAGTAGGGTAATAGGTTAGATTATATTAGTGTTATCGCATTGTAACAGTATGATACTAAGATACCAGTGTTGTAATATCATCATTGTGGTTATGTAATAAGTTGCTATTGGAGATTCTATCCACCAATATAAACCGACCCGTTTGTTCTGTGATGAGTTTGAGAATAATCTGCTTGTTTCTGCTGTTACCCTCTTTGCTGTTGACTGCTAAAATTTCCAGATTATTCAATTTTTGGATTGTGAAAGATGAGAGTTAGACAGATTTAGAGAGTGACATTTTGTTAAGTAGCTCAATATAAGCAAGCCATGAAATTTGAGAGTTACTATTGCACAGTGAGATAAGTATGGCATTGAAATATATAATGTTGTTACTAACAAGTTGTTTAGTGATATTGAAATCACCTATGGAGCGCAAATTTTAACACCAGCTGGAGCTCTACAACCCGAAACAAGGCTGTATAATTCAGGCTCATCAAATATCGAAGTAGAAAGAATCATCACAGAGGAAGTTCAGAAATGAACAACAAAGGAAATTTCATTATTTTATAACCGAAGCTCAAGAATATCGAGCAAAGAACTACAGCTCTCATGCAAGAAAAATATCTTGTTAAAGGTACTCAGGAAACTACAAAGACAATCTAATGAATAAACCAGAATATGAATATGAAATCAATTGGGAAATAAGAAAGTTCAACAAAAGTTGAAAGGATGAAACAGGAAAAAAAACTGAATGAATCTTCTGCTTTAAACTTTAAAGCCCTTTGAGCTGAACAACCAATCCTGTTAAAGTAGTCCATTTCTCAAAAGCAGTGGCTGATGACACAAAAGCAATTTTGGATGATTCTATGTCATTGCCAGTAACTACAATGTGAAAAAAACCTAATTAAATTTAAAGAACATTATTTAAATTAAATTTTTTAACTCATATATATTCTAAAATAACCCACCTGATGAAATCAATGAAGCCAGTGATGAATTGAATGTATCCACCTGAGTCTTCTCTTCAGGACTAGAGCTCAGCTGCAACCAAATGCCAAAGCAATAAAACAATTCAATTTCTTTAGAGAAAATGAATCATGAATTCATTATTATATTAATTCTAAAATTTTCAGTTTACCTTAGATAAAGCTAGATTAACCTTCTGTACCCAATCTGAATCAATGCTTCCACCAAGAACAGAATTAGCTGCAGAAAGATCATTGTTTTCTATGGCTTGACCTACTTTGCTCAGCTTGTAAACAAGATCCTGTAAATATCCTGAGATTGTAATTAACCACAATTAGAATACCAAAAAACATAGAAAACAACCACTAAAAGAAAAAAAGCAAGACAAGGGTTCTAAAAAATTAACCCTTTTCCTTGTTAGATGAATTGAGGACAGTTTGTCTTTCAATCCTCTTCTTTCTGTCCTTCTTCACTTTCTCCAACAGTTCTTCATCATCATCAGCTTCTAATATAGCTGCATTAGCAATGGAATTGGCCAGTGAAAACACAAAGCTGGTGAGTAAGCCTGTAGAGAGACTTCTTTTGGTAAAAATTGGAGGTGGTGGCTGTGACTCGCTTAGGGCTTTGCAATATATCAGCTGTCTCTTGGCATTGTTCTTTTGTGGGTTAAATGGTAGAGGTGTTATTAGTGATGAAGATGATGTTGATAATGAAGAGGGGAGAGTAGAGGAGAGGAAGGAGTTTGCAGTTGAGAGAAATGGAGCAGCCATTTCTTGAATTTTCTGGTAAATTTTTGGTGGGAAAATTTGAGGTATTGATGATTTGCAAGTCTTTGAAGAGGATAAGGTTGCTGGATTCTGTAATCTGATCCGGTCATTTATTAAAAGCTCAAGGATATTATGGTCATCTTATTTTTTAAATCTAATTTTCCTTTTAATTATTTAGAATTTGCATAAATTATCATAGAAAGCTCAACAAGGGGTTTTTTTTATTATCTAATCACATTAATTCTTAATCAATCAATTAGAACAAACTAATTATATTTGTACTGTTAATAATGGGTTTTTTTAATTAAAATAACATTTTTAAATAATTAGACATTTTTTCTTGTTCAAGAAACAATAATTTTAATTCCGTATATTAGATTTTCATTCATTTTTGGATGGTAATCCAACGTAAATATATTTTTACAACTCTCATTTTAAAGTCATTTTCTCCTTAATCCATATCTTAATTCCCTTTTAATATGAACATGTTACTAAAATTCATATTTTTATAGTACATATTTTTTAAAAAAAATTAAGTTCAGAAATAAAAAAATACAGTAGATTATCCTAATTAGATTAACACAATTTTGCCTTAGCTCAAAATATATTAAACTGAAAAAGAAATAAAAAAATACATCATTGTTTGTCCTTCCAAAAGGATCTTGCAAAATGAAAAAAACTCACAACTGCTAAAATCTATCATAAATCAAATTTAAACAAAATTCTGGGCATGTGAACCATCTGCTTGTGATGTAGCTCTGTAATATGGTAATTTGTCTACCACTCAATTACCTTCACGGTAGATGTGGGAGCTTACCACTTGCATACCGAACATCAATTGCAAACAATATGACCATTGTTGTCTGAGACTCAAAGGCACTTCCCACTTTTTAGTCTTGAAAATGTTAGTCACACAGCTGGAATCACATTCTAGCCATATGTTTTTTAGGGCTTTTATAGTGCATTCGGTGTAAATTACACTAGGTGCTTTAGTACCATTGGATCATTAACTTTTAATCTCAATCATTCATTATCAACGGATGAGATTAAAAGTTTATAATACAATAGTTTTAAGACACCATGTGTAAATAGAATTCCTCTTTTATGTTTTTCCGACCATACTCCCACTTCTTAATAATATTATATATGACTGCCCTTAATTCTGTGTGAAAAGTGACTCACGCCTAAATGTAGGATAAAAGGTCCTACTATATACCCTTGACTGTTTCGAAAGATCCCACCTGCTTATGAAATGTCAAGAGACCCAAAGTATGATATATCCGTATTGACTTTCACAGTTTTACCTAACTTTAGGGAGGCAAGTGCCACACGATACTATAAATTTTATGTCACGTCCGCGATATAGATCCTGATCGTATACGCGTATTACTGTCGTTTGTACCGCAGTACAGAGACGTATCGACCAGAATCTAAATACGGACATATGAGTATGAAAATTTTAATTTAATATGATAATATGATGCTTAATATGAATATTGAGATAATTTGATGAAACGTTGCAATTTCGTGTCATATACGTAAATCAAGGCAACGGACTGGGCCGGGAATACAGGGTTTTTGCCCAGCTGTAAGAATTTGAGTTAAGCATATCATAATGGGAAGAATAATATTTTAAGCCCATAGGTGAAGTTATATGGAGATATTTGGAGGTTAAGGGCTCCGATTTACATAAATAATGTTCCTGGTATAGATTTATAGTCTGATATTCCGATTGAGAGTTAGAGATATGCGTTTATTATGGCAATGATGCCAAAGTGATCACAATTGAATTCTAAGATTTTTAAAATTGATAATTTAGAAATCGGACTTCAGATGAATTTTTACGGGCATGATTTAGAAAAAGGACTAAACTGCAAAAATGAAATTTTCGCACTGGTGGTCGTTTTGTAAAATCGGAAAGACCATTCCGAAGAGAAAATTTTTCTGAAAATATTGGTATATTCAATTTGAGGAGATAAGGTCATTTGAGATATGAAATTTAAGAAAATAAATTTGCTCATGTACTAAATTGAAAAGTTTGAAAAGTTGGTGGAAAAAG
>CATIWF010132574.1:0-18511 GCA_949630135.1 Balakata baccata
CATGTCATTCTATTTATCAATATCACATGAATATAAATAATATTAATTCATGTAAACATTTCATTTGCTTATGCTTATGTCATTTTCTTATTGTTGTGACCAGGCTAAACAGACACTATCCTGGGTTTCCATGTGAACATTCGCACTTGCTAGCTAGCTTGATCATTTGTAACATTTGCACATTTGTTAGGTCATAGGCATTTTCTTTTGCTTTTGAACATTTGTTTGAGCCATAGGCCTCTTCTTTTGCTTTTCAATGCTATTTAGCTAGTCACAATGCCTTTTAAGTCCATATGCATGTGCATTTGCAATAATCACTATACATTTCAGTCAACCTTTGCCTTATACAAAGAAAACGTATACATATAATCCAAACATGTATTTTACATCCAATACAGTCTCATTGGCCATATTATAGCAATCATGTAATTCAAATAAAGCAAATCAAGTCACATTACACGTAGCACATAATAATCACATTACACGTAACACCTAATAATCACATTACACGTAGCACGTACCAAAGAATTCATTTGATAATTAAACTCACCTTTTTTTTTGCTAATAAGTCTCTATCTTACTGTCTTTCACTTCCTTGAGGCTCTCCAATATGCTGTGGACCTAATTGAATGTATACTTGGTCAATTTGTAGCTAAATAAACTTAGTGAAACTTAAACAAATTGAAATATGCATTTTAAGGACCGCTAACTAGGGTTTGGTCTAATGGCAGTGTGACCTTCATGTGTTCATTAGCTTATAACTTTTTCTATACTAGTCCAATTTGTATGATTCTTATTTTTAATTAAAGCTAACATGTAGAGATACTACATATCTAAATTTCAGATAAATTGGACCATTCTGGAATATTTTATGTAATTTATAACCATGTTCTATTATCTGCCCTATTTTTGACCTTAGGTAGTTTTGAGACACCAACTTTGCTTCTTCATATCTTAGAACGTGTAAGTCCTATTTGTATGAAACTTTGTATACATATAGATATGTTAAAATGGAACATTTTTCATGGCCACAACTTTCATCTATTCTGCCTCTAAGGTCCTCATATGGTAGGGTAATTGTGACTGGTCAGAAACAGGGCTGGCATCCAGACCAGTCTGACTTGTGAAGGCTATAACTCACAACATACATAACATATTGAGGTGAAATTTGTGCCAAAATTTAGCTAAGACATGTACCTATAATTTCGTGTTTTGAAACTTTATAGATTATGTTTCTAAAGAGCTCAAAATTGGCAAAAAACTGACTGGACCTGCCTAGGACACTAAGCAGGCAGCTCAAATATGGAACAGGCATGACTCTCTTGCCTATACCTCAACATCCGCCCATAATCCAGTCCTGAAATTTGGTATACAACTAGATAACACATATATCTACAACTTTTATGTTTTGAGCTTCCTCAAATACCGACTCTATCATATAAAAACAGAATCAAAACAGAAAGTGATTTAGCTAGGTTCCTCAATGGAACCAGTTCCAGTCCGATGCCTATATCTTTCTACAAAAATCAAATCATGCAAAACCATTTATATAAACTTAAAACTAAGACATAAAGCTATAAGTTTTATGGTGACATCTTTCCAGAATCCATCTCTATGGCTTTCAAAATCGAGTTGCAAAATACTGCTTGTGACTGACCCGAATCAGTCATAATGAACACTCAAAGAAGAAGAGATGATTACTTACCAAGAACGAGTTTTCAAAGGCTGAATTTATAGCAAAACTTAAGTGAAACAATGAAGAAAAGAAGGCTCTTATGGGGGAAGAAGAAGAAGAAACGGCTGGGGAGAAAAGGCTATTCAGAATGTGTGAAAAACAACAAAATGCTATTAAGCCAAAAGCTACCTAACTTTCTTTGTCCTTTCTTCCTTTTCCTTTTCTTTTTTTTTTAATTTCTGTCATTTAATTAATATATTTTCAATACCTTGTCATCCTTATTTAATTTATAACTTGACACGTGCGACTTGCTCTTATTACGATAAACTGACCGGTAGCAAGTCTACCTCGTGAGCATGTTCTAGCTAAAATCCCCATGTATGCATGTGTTTTGTATGAATGACATTTATAAAATGAATATATGGAAAAATGGAATGTGTGTAATACTGCATGTGGGAAAGTCGAGGATGTTACAATGGAAGTGATTGACACAGAAGTGCCTTTAAGTGTTCTAGTTGGGGGGGAGTGACTTTAGGATGAATTTTCAATGTGCTTGGAGAACCTATTGATGATTTAGGTCCTATAGATACTCGTGCAACATCCCTTATTCATAGATCAGCACTTGCCTTTATAAAGTTAGATACAAAATTATTTATTTTTGAAGCAGGAATTTAAGTAGTAGATCTTTTAGCCCCTAATCGCCGTGGAGGAAAAATCGGACTATTCGGGGGAGCTGGGTAAAACAATCCTTTTTATGGAATTAATCAATAACATTGTGAAGGCTCATAGGAGTATATCTGTCTTTGGTGGAGTAGGCGAACGCACTCGTGAGGGAAATGATCTTTATATGGAATCGCTTAATTGACTAATGAACGATCTTTACTAGCGCGATTAAGCTTGCTTACTAAACCTTGCTCTAATATCAATTGTTACTCAAATAATCACCAAGAAAAGAGAGATGAATTTGTGACTAATTAAAATTTTATGCAAAGACAAGTATAGAGAAGATATAGTAGATATTAGGAAAGAGTATGACACAAGGATTTTTATAGAGACTCAGGTTAACTAGCCATACTCCTCTCCCTAATCTCAATTGGATATTCCACTAATCTCAATTAGATTACACTTAGAGTTTCCTATATCATTCCCAACTAGGTGTTTTCTCTTGTCTCACAATCAACCAAATTCCCTTGTGTTTTATAGAGAACATAATAACCAAATCCTTGTGTCTAGGCTCACACACGACCCTTACACAATGAACCCAAGTTCTTAAGGTCAACACTTGAATGTTACACAAAGTAGCTCAAATACAAGAGATTGATAAATAAATTTGCAAAAGTTTTAGCACTTTAGAGTTGGTAAGGTGTCTTAAATGGCCTTTTGGGGGATATTTAAACATTTCACCCTCAAATTAGCAAATTACATTGGGTTCATAACTCTTTCTAATGTTCTCTTATACAAGCATTTTATGTTGCTTGTAGAACAAAGTTCGCAGTTGTGAAGCTTGCTTTGCGGTCATGAACTTCAACTATCCATTGCTTTTAACACATGGCTCACCTTGATTGATTCTCGGCTCTAACAATTATATTAGGTTAAACTTCATGATTCGTCCATTGAATTCGTTGTTGAGAACTTCCTTTCCCGGTCTACTTCACAGTTGTGAACATGGGAGTGAAAATTGACATGGCATTGAGTGACTCACGATTGTGAAGTAGAGCTTGCAGACGTGAACGTTGAAAGTTCAAAAGCCCATTATGGAGAGTTGGGACACATGGCATTCTCTAATTGAGGCAGTTTTCAATGGTCATCTATATATGGACTTTCCGATCGTGAGCTATCTCTACGGGTGCGAACATTGCCTTTGCGGTGTACTTTGCAGACGTGAATGAGACTGTGAACCAAACTAGACTCCAAGGGGTTTTCCATGTTGAAAACTCCAAGGTGCAAGACTTGCTTTGTAGGCGCGAACTACATGTTTTCAACTTTTTGTGATTTGTTCCCTAAGTGTTTGACAACTTATGCAATTGAAACTTGATGTACTAATAAAGCAACACTTAAAGAAGACATTAGTAACAATTAATTTGATTGTCGAGATCAAAATTTAGATTAATTGCCCTAATATCAATAAATACTTGATTTATGAATCGTTATATATTTAATTATATAAATGGGACAAATAATGTTAATTTGTTTATGATAAGCGATATGTTTATCGTGATAGCTAGATAAATAACATTATTATACTCCATTTGTATATCTAGTAAACCACACATTTGATGATGTGTGCCTTATATGATATTGAGATTGAATGAGAAACTATATTTGGGATAGCGCTCGACATACACGATGTCTTTAGAGCTTATGTTGAGTAGTCACCCTTTAGGGGTTGTCTGCGCATGCGTATGACCAGTTTATTTGCTCCTTTATAATTAAGATGCCGGACCTCGCCTCTAATGTTAGTTGCTAGTTACCTTCATGATTGAGATGCTGAAACTCACCTCTCATGTTGGAATGCTAGTTTGCTCCTTAGTGGCTGCTAATATCATTGTTGCACTTATTTGCAGCCTTTAGATGTTAGAGATTAATAGGTTACATGTTTTAGTGTATGATGGGTTGATTTGAAGTTATCTTTGGCAACGGTTATTTATTTGAGTAATATTTTGTAGACAGTTTTAACTAATATAATTGTTATTTGATATTTATCTAGCTAAGTTGATATGATTTATATAATTTAATCCTTCTATGTTCCCCTTTATTATATATTTATCCATTTACTCAGTAGAAATATTCACTTCTTATTTTTTAAAAGAATATTTCGAGAAATTTTGGTGATAGATAACAACTTGTGGAATTAGAGAAGGAAATACTTCGGTTGGTCGCACTCACTTTTTGGAAGGATAGTGTGGGGCAATATTGCCACCTCTCAAATTTAAAAAATCACATACTGAAATACAATTTACTAACGTAACAGTAAAATTTGTTAATTAATATTCTGATTGCCACATCAGCAAATTGTAATACAATATATAGTTTTTAAAATTTTTAAAGCGATAATATAGTCTAAAAATAACTTTCAATAGACAAATCTGATAAAAAAAAAATGATCAAAGGGAAATATGAGAAAAAATGGACAAATTAAAGGAGTTGCATATGGTTGAAATCAATTTTTTATAACCATTTTTTCAATTTATTTGAAAAATAAAAACTAAATAAACGAAAAACAAAAAAGGTAAATAGAAAACGTTTTACAAAAGTAATTTTGAATTTTTTATCTTAAATTTTGACATTGGGATGGAATGTTTCCAAAATTCCAAACAAATAAACCCTAAAAATCAAAATTCAATTTACAATCAGAGTCGCGCTCGTCTCATTCTTCTCCCTCTGACCGGAGGCACCATCTACAGGTAGCCCCTCGTCGCTGGCATTTCCCGTTGCCATTCGCCAGCCGCCAGCACCAAGCAGCCTCTCGTCGCCAGCTGCCAGCCGCCAGCCTTTCCCATCGCCAGCAGCCCAGGCTGGGCAGCTGCCTGTCGTCGCCTGCAGCCCAGCAGCCTCCACCCGCAGCGGCGGTTTGTCCTTTTCCAACTGCTATTATTTTTTTTTTCTTTCTGTAAAAATTAAAACCTGGTTTTTGCAATCTTAGCAATCTGTTCATTGTTTGTTCGAATTTTGGAATTTGCTCGAGAGTGTAGAGATTGAATCGCTGACTTTTAACGCGGTTGGGCTGCTTTAGTTCCTGCAAAGATGAAATTCCCATCCAGTTGGATGTTCAACTGGCTATGCAAGCTCTTTTAAAAGAGACCCCGTGTTGTCTCAATTGGGTTGATATCAACCTGACTTTGTTTTCTCATCCTGGAAGACTTGTTACGACCCATTTGACTGCTATATTCTATTTTATGGTATCCAGACGCCCTTTCGGAGATGTTTTGTCCAGTAGATCTCTCCTTGGAATTGGAATTTGTCATTTTGGAGTTCAAATTATTGTTTATTTGACTGCTTTAGACTTAATATTGTTGTTTGTGTTGTGTGTTTGTATGGATTTTATACTTGAAATTTAGGTTTGTATCAAATTGTATGGATGTTTAGACTTAAAATTACTGTTTTCTGTGTGTTTGTTTTATATTGTTTCATGTATGGATTATAGTGAATGATTATTGGGGGTAATTGCACAAATGGTACCAAATTTTGTCATTTTGTTACAATTTGATACCAAACCATTCATAAATGTTACAATTTAGTACCAAATTTGAAAGATGACATGACATGCCACGTCACGCTATTATCCACATTAGATTTATTCCCTCGTAAAAATATACTCAAAACGGTGACATTTCCAAAGATTAAAGAAAAATAAATTATACAAATAAATTACAAAGGAGAAAATAATCTATCAAATCATCGCCGTTTTGAGTGTGTTTTTATGAGGGAATAACTCTAATGTGAATAATAGAGTGACGTGACGTGACATGTCATGTCATCTTTCAGATTTGGTACTAAATTGCAACATTTATGAATGGTTTGATATCAAATTGTAACAAAATGACGAAATTTAGTACCATTTGTGCAATTACCCCCAATAATCATTCACTAAAATCGGCGATGATTGGATAGATTATTTTTTCCTTTGTAATTTATCTGTGTAGTTTATTTTTCTTTAATCTTTGGAAACATCACCGTTTAAATGTATATTTATGAGTGAATAAATTTGACGTGGATAATAGAATGTTGTGGCATGCCATGTCATTTTTCAGGTACCGGAAATTGAATATTGGTACCAAATTGCAACATTATGAGAGGTTTGGTACCAATTTGTAACAATTAAAAGATTTGGTTGTAACAAAGTGATAAGATTTGGTACCATTTGTGCAATTAGCCCATGATTATTGGCTACTCATATTTACAAGTTGTAGCTATATTTTTTTTTTCAGTTCTTAAAATTATTATTATTGTGCTTAAACAGGGATTTAAGGGGTATCGGATAGTATTAGGGTATTGGTAAACAGATTTGGGACGGATATGTGTAATTTAGGTGCATTTCTAAACAGGTTTGGGACTATACTGGTACTTTATAAATAAATGGGTTCAGGAATCGTTAGAGCATTTTTATGGGTACCCTACTTGTTTGTATCCCTATATCTGCTAGATACTCACATTTTTTTCTCTTGATCCAGAATTCTTGGTTTCCTGAGAAAAAGTGAGTCAATGCCTCGAGAAATTATTACTCTACAGGTTGGACAATGTGGAAACCAGATCGGCATGGAATTCTGGAAGCAGCTTTGCCTTGAGCATGGTATTAGTAAAGAAGGCATCCTTGAGGATTTTGCCACTCAGGTTCACAATTTTCCCACTTTTCTTATAGTCTGATTCTCGCATTTCTATGCTTTTTGTTTGGTCGCTGAGAAATCTGCTTGAGCTGCGTTTTGAATATGCGAGCACATGCTTGGACCTTTTGTTTAAAAGTGAGTCAGTACTGTTACCTCAAAGTTATTAACTAGTTATTTGGTTAGATTAGTCACAAGTTTGCACGTCCTTAGAATTATGTGTCGTTAACTTTAGTGTTAGGTTTATTTTGGTTTGACATTATTGATTTTAAGCTGCTTATAGAATTATGTGTATAGTAATTGGTTGATCTTTTTCAAGTATTTCAAATTTTGACATTGTTGTTCATTCAATTTTTCTATGAATCATATTAGTTGGTTCAACTTTTCAGTTTTCACCGGAGGATACTGCTCTAGAAAACAAAAATTGCTAGGATAATTCAGATAACTTTTCAATTGTTGAAATGACTGGAGTTGTAGAGTGTGTTATAGAGTTTAGGATGGGACAATTATTGATGAAAACTTGCTTAAGCTGCATGTGATAATGGAAATAGTTTTCCCATTGAATATATCTAGAATTGGTGGATAATTTTAAATGCTTGTCATAATTCCTTTTGCTGGTGTTGTGTTGCAAGGAGCTTGTTTGTTATTTTTTTCTTTTTTGCAGGAAATATCTTCTAACATTTACTATTCTCATGATATTTCTAATCCATGGATTTTGTTAACCTAATTCTTTAATTGGTGATGCTTTAGGGAGGTGATAGGAAAGATGTGTTCTTTTATCAAGCTGATGATCAGCATTACATACCACGAGCTTTGCTGATAGATTTGGAACCTCGGGTAATCAATAGTATTCAAAATAGCGAGTATCGAAATCTCTACAATCATGAGAACATATTTGTTTCTGATCACGGTGGTGGTGCTGGAAATAACTGGGCAAGTGGATACCATCAGGTTCTTTGCGTAGTTATCCTACATCTGTAATTTTCAATATATTTTTTTTTGCATATCCTGAGTCAAAGGTTTTAATTATCTCACAAATTTATGTGATGCTACAGTAAATTTTCTGTAAGATTTGGGCTTTACTTTGTTCATTTGTTACCAGGGAAAGGGGGTAGAAGAGGATATAATGGACATGATTGATAGAGAAGCTGATGGAAGTGATAGCCTTGAGGGTTTTGTTCTGTGCCATTCAATTGCTGGAGGAACAGGCTCAGGTTCGCTTCGACATATCTTTTTCTTTCTTTATCATGATTTTGAAGTCCAGTGTGTTTGAATGTAATGGCTGCACAATAAGTCAATGCAATTAGTGACATAGATGGAATGAAATGAGTCATATGCCTCTCAGTTGTTGACTTTTCTGTCAATTTATGATGAAGGTATGGGTTCATATCTGTTGGAGACTCTAAATGATCGCTATAGCAAAAAGCTGGTTCAGACATATAGTGTATTTCCTAACCAGATGGAGACAAGTGATGTGGTGGTCCAGCCTTACAACTCACTTTTAACACTCAAGAGACTGACACTAAATGCTGACTGTGTTGTTGTTCTTGACAACACTGCACTGAATAGAATTGCTGTTGAACGTCTACACCTGACAAATCCTACATTTGCTCAAACTAACTCTTTGGTATCTACTGTAATGTCTGCTAGTACAACCACTTTGCGGTATCCTGGATATATGAACAATGACTTGGTTGGACTTCTTGCATCTTTAATTCCAACTCCAAGATGCCATTTTCTTATGACAGGATATACACCACTTACGGTGGAGTGCCAGGTACTGTTCTAACTCGATGTTATTTGTCTAATTTCTATTTTTTGTAATAAATATATTTTGGGTTATCATCATCCCTACTGTTGGTTAACTAATTAGTGAGGATTCTCAAGTATACAATTGTTTGAATCTCAAAAGTCAAAAATCCTGGTTTTTGGAAAAGTTGCCCCAGCATTGCTTATCATGTGATATTTTCTTTGATTGCAATTGACTATGTTGTTCTCTGAAATTCTTTCAATATCTGATTTGTGTAATGTATTCTGACAAGATGGAAGTCTGATGCAAATATATCTCTTGGTAGGCTAATGTGATACGTAAAACTACTGTGCTTGATGTGATGAGAAGACTTTTGCAGGTGAGAAATTTTAACGTGTAGTTGTTTCAAGACATGGACAGTGAAGTATTTCTTGGTTCTGATATTTTCTGCAGACAAAAAATATTATGGTGTCGTCTTATGCACGGACAAAAGAAGCTAGTCAAGCCAAGTACATATCTATATTAAATATCATTCAAGGAGAAGTAGATCCTACTCAGGTAATAATCTCAAACTTCCGTGAACTACCAGAGTTTTTTTTTGAATTTTTGCATGGGTTGGCAAGATACCCATTTTGTTATTATTTTCAGTCTCTTCATTCTCCATTGTAGTTTTCATATGTTTTTCTGGTTCAGTACCTACTGTTCCCATGTCATCTATCAATTTTAAAAATGGCTGTAAAGACATTTCATTCAATGGATGAAGTTTTTTGCTTGCTCAGGCTTCTCAAATTATTGGGTTTGGCTATGGTACTCTTATAGTAAATATATTTATAGAAATGCCACTTTTAATAGATCATTGATTTGGTTTACTTGGTTTTTAGCCAATTAATGTTATTCTTCCTTAATTTGCTGCTAAATAAAAAGGTAGAATCTTGGTCCTTTGGCTGACCCACCCCACCCCACCCCACCCCAGTTAGCATATCTCATTACGGCTTCTTGGGTTGCTATCTAGTGTACAATTATTGGTTTTTATTTCTCTCCAGGGTAAGTTAATCCTGCTTTATTTATCTAGGTTTCACTTGTCTTACCTAATGTGCTAACAAAGAGGTGACCAGCTAATAGATATCTTGAATTTTTTAAATACACGCACTATTTCTAACTGTTTCTCTTATAAATAATTTTAACAATGCTGGTTGGGAAACTTTTTTATTAGGTGCATGAAAGTCTGCAGAGGATTCGTGAAAGAAAGCTTGTTAATTTTATAGAATGGGGCCCTGCTAGCATACAGGTCTTGCTATATGTTAAAGAAAATAAAAATCTTCTCAACATTATTATATATCCATTTCCTCTTAATATGGTAGGAAACGTACCTTTCCGGTTACATTGGTTTCATTTTTTTGCAGGTTGCTCTGTCGAGAAAATCCCCATATGTCCAAACTGCCCATAGGGTATGACCCAATGTGTGGTTTTTCCTTTTTATTTGGTCATTTTGTTATTTGGAAATATTGTTAAACTTTTTCAAGGAGCTTGAGGATTTAGCAGAATGTGTAAATTGATTTGTGGCAATTTGAAGATGGTTCAATACTATGTTACCTTTAGTGGAGTGGTAGTTCAAATGTTGAGGAAGGATAAACTTGTGCAAGCTGCATTTGTAGGTAAGTGGGCTTATGCTTGCCAGCCATACTAGCATCCGACACCTCTTCAGCAAATGTTTGAGCCAATATGAGAAACTGAGAAAGAAGCAAGCTTTTCTTGATAACTATCGGAAATTCCCAATGTTTGCTGTAAGTTTATTCTATCATGGTTATCTTGCACTAAAAAACCCTAGTGTCACTATCAGTCCTGGATGTTTACCCAGTCACTGTCTGCTTAGTCACGAATAAAAAATTTCAAGAACGAATTACGAAGATCTTATATTTTCCATCATAAATACCACAATTTTGGAGAAAGCTGTGAAGCAATTATCAATATTCTTATTTCTCAGTAATTCTTTTTTCTCAATAGCGTCGAACAATTTCTCAAAATGAGTTTTTAGGTAAAAACTTTTTATATTTCTGATACTTCCACTGCAGTGACTTTCTTATATCTGATGCAATGAAAATGTCATCAGGACAATGATCTATCTGAATTTGATGAATCAAGGAACATAATTGAGAATTTAGTTGACGAGTATAAAGCTTGTGAATCCCCAGATTACATAAAATGGGGAATGGAGGTAAATGCCCTGTGGTCCTAACGCAGTGTCACTTCTTATACTTCATATATTACTAAATAGTAAATATTAAGAACCGTATGTTTTAATGCAGGATCCTGACCAACTTTTAAACGGAGAAGGCAACGCTAGTGGATCTGTGGATTCAAAATTAACAGTTTAAACATGATCAGTTAAGATTGCATACTTGAAGGTGATCTTCTGTCTTTTTAATATTTTTATTTAGATTTGGGAGTTGCTAACTTGCTATCATGGATAGGAGATTTTTATGTCTACAACTTGGACTTGATTTGCTTTGATTTTTATGTCTACAACTTGGTGGATATCAGAACCCAAAGAGTACAATTTTCATGAATAGATTTGCTTTGATTTATTGATGCACTCCACGAGCTAGTTCCATCTCCACTGCCCCTCAAATTCATTTCCGCAGAAAGATATAACTGGCTTTGAAATTTTTTCATTTGCAGGACTTGTGATTTTGCTAAAATGCTCACCGAGTCGATGTATATAAATGATTTCAGATTGCATCAAAGTTCTCCCTGTTTTATGGGCAACTAATGATTTGCTGTTTGTTTCTTAGGATGGTTTGATGTTTTGATTGGCGTCCTGATATCTAGGGAATACATTTGCAGTCAATTATCAAATATATTTGGAATTTGTATTCTGGGGTAATTGAGTGAAATATGATTTCTATGTAGTTTATTGCTGCATGTCATCGCATGTGCAGCATGATGTTATGTGGTTCCATCCATGTCATGTTCTGCTGACAAATGTCCAATATCTTACATTGGGTCGGTGTTTCGGTTCGCGATTGGGTGTGAATGCCTTTTCTTTATGTTCAACGGTTAAACAGGTAAAAAGAAAGTATCCCGACGAGTGATACCCAGGTCCAATGAATGTTATTCTTACCCATGCTGCCATGCTTGTCTTCACACCTTTGGCTAAATTAAACTATTATTAATTTAAGATATGGATGTAAAATTTAAATTATTAGTTTTTAATTTTACTTTATATTGATTAGTTATATTAATTAATTTTTTCATTATCTTTTTTTTTTTCAAAAAAGGTGATTTTTTTCTATCATATTTAATTATTTGCTTATTAAAAAAGTTGTTTAATTTAATAGTATTTAGTATGTTATTATTTATTATTATTAAAATATTATGAGAATATTTTGTAATTTATATTTTTTCAATAAAAACAATGTTTATTTAAATGTTATCTTAATATATTATATGTTAAATTTCGTTGTTTTTTCTTGATTTGATTTTGTTAGTTATTTTTGAGAACTTACAGTGTCGACGGATGGTACAATACGATACAGGTTCATTGATGTTGATACTAATGTTATATTGCACTGATGTTTAAAATCATGCCATACATATATGTGTAGTTCCATTTTTGTTTTTGGTTTGGTTTTATCTATCTTCGAGGCCATTTCCAATCGGATTGCAAAATGGCATAAGCATGAAAATAAAAATGATGCAGAGAATCCATCTTCAATGAATGCCATTTTTGGCACGCAAAATGATAGTCTATAGGCCCACGCCATATTTGCGTGTTACTGTAGCTGTCTGATTTCACATTTTTTCTTTTTCCTTTTTTGTTTAAAACATAAGTTTTGGTGTTATGATTTGGATAATATATATATATATGAGTTAATTTTTTCTGAAATTAATTTAACAGCCTATTATCTATTATTATTCTAATAATCAACTTAATTCTAATAATATAATTAGATACATATATATCAGTATGTATTTGTAGATAATAAAAATAATTAAAACAAATAAAACTAAGGTAAAATATAAGTAGATTAGATCATAAGATGAACAAATTTAACAGGTTATATAAACATGTTGAGACATTAAGTAATTAAATTTTCATAAATTAAAAAACTTAAGACAAGATAAACGTAAGCATTAAATAAAGAAGATATAAAAATTAAAGTAGACTTTTATTTATAAAAAAAAAAAAATTATGAAGTAGAGCTATCTACAGAGAAAGGAAAAAAAACCAACGTAGCTATCCATAGAGAAAGGAAAAAAACATTGCTCAAGAGTATACTAAGATTTTTACAATAACACTATTTTTTGTAGACAATATTTTTATTACAGGTAGAGAAACGTTTATTTTCAAAGAGGTTTTCTTTCCTCTGCCTCTTCCTCTAGGGACTTTCATCCTTTTTATTGAGCAGGAAAATCTTCACTTTAGGTGCACAAGTGGACTACTTTTCTTTTCCTCTTCTATTAAGGTTGAGTTACTCACTATATTAAGCCACCTCTTGCCTTTATTTATTTTATTTTGCCACCTCGTGCTTGCGCATTTGCTAAGATTTATTCTTGGTTGGCATCCATGTCTTCATTTTCCTGACCAAAATCTTGTGATGACCTTGATTTTTCCTCATCTAATAGACCATTTTTTAGAGCTTCTAGTGTCTGCTTTTTAATTCTTCTTTGGACATTTTGGGATTTTTATTTTTAATATTTTTTAATTGAGAACTAATAACTTGGAATTTAGACATGGTTGAACTACCTTCTAATGACGAGGATAATGCTTAATTATTAGATACTACTATATTATTATTTAAAAAGATACTAGGAATAGGCATATCTGTATAAAATTTGGATATTAATTTATCCCACCATACATGTCTCTAAATATCAAACATAATAGTAATCATTATCTTATATATCAGTAGGTGTGATTGAATATGTCCACCTTACTACCCATGGTATTTGAAAATATAGAATAAAATATAATATACATTCTCTTTTAGTTATATGATTATTTGTCCTACAAAAATGTGTATAAACTTCTTTGATTATGGGAGAAAAAATCTCATTAGATAATCTCCAGACATAATCATAATAATTATATGCTTCAGGGAAAATACTATTATTTCTATATGGTATATTACTTCATAATATTCTCCACTTTTTCTATTTAAGATTTCTATAGGATGCATGTGATTAATTAAATATTCTTCAGCTATTCTATTGGATTCTTTTCCTAAATCCTCATTTTCTATTATCATTATATTCCTATGTTAGAGATGTGCCCAAAAATCAATCGTTTTAGGCACTTAATGTACACATTCATAAATATATTTTTTTATTATATTAGTATTCATTTGCATATGAATTGATATAGATCTTAAACTAATTAATGAAAGTCCATGATATAAAACATAGCATGAAGGAAATCATGATGGGATCATGATAATGAGATTTTTATCATGTGTAGTTATATTAGTATCTAAATTATCCCCAATCAAAGGATCAATAAGATGAGACATTGTTGATTCGGATAGACTAGCACATGTTATACTCCTTGATTGGATAAAGCAGTAGATCTCACAAGCTGTGAGCATGAGATGTTCAAAGTTAACACGTACATACTTGCTAAGAGTAGTTAAGTACATTGGATGACCTGCTATGATACAATCATATGAATTTTCTATTCAAATGTTAATGATAGTCTCATCGTAGTAATGGTTCATGTATTCTTAGATTTGAGGTACTCAAGGATATCTTGGATACTGATTCTGTACTTTGATTCCATTTCTTGTTGCCTTATAAAGGTCGCTTATAAGGTGGTGATTAAGTACAACTTAAGGTATTCGAAGATAATTGGATAGCCAACAGACGATTCACAGCTCTTGATAGAGGGAGAGTATACTCACGGTCTCTTGTTGGGATCATTACTCGGGAATCTCTAGCTAGAGTGGAAATGTCCTGAAGATGGTTTTCAGTGACATGTCTAATAGAGTAATGAGTCTCAATGACAATATCTAATATCATTTGGGCTAAGTGTGATATAGTCAGTCTAGTAGAAGCTGACACATAGTCCATGATCTGAACCGAGTGAGGTATAGTATGGTGAAAGGATAAATTGCACATAAATTGTTTATGGAAAGTTTCGTAGTCAAACCACTGACTTTCTGGTTAATTGGGAGTCATGATGTGTTACTAGATACCGCTTATGACTTACTTAAATTAATTGATAATTTAAGTGGCCAATATAACTAGGAATCTAATGGGTCATACGCTTTGGAGATGTGAAGAATGAGTAAAATGATTTTATATGGAATTCAAAAATATAAAAGAATTATTTCGAGTCGGTTTGCAATAAAATCGCAGAAAAAAAATCGTTCGGGAGGGGGAGGGGGTGATGGACCTGTTGCCTGCCCAGTAGCTTGCAATTGGCCATTAACCCCAACAACTCTTGATTTTCTTCTCTTCAATTTTGATCTATGAATCTGATTTTTTTTATCTAAAAGACCTCAAAAGACAGAAAATAGACAAGAAAAAAATTTTTGGGAGAAGAAAAATTAAAGAGTTTAATTTTTCCTCTCAAAGTAACATACTCATTGCCAGCACTTTGAGGTATGTTCAAGCGATTTTCGTATTAGTTTTATCCTCTCATCTTCGCATGGATATTGTTAGAGACAATCCGATATTGGATTGTTGTAGTTTGCTACAACCTAACAAGGTAAGAAGTTGAAGAAAAATAAAAAAATTATAAATGTATAATTTCTGAATTTTCCTTTGTGAAATTAGTTTTAATTGGCACAAGTAAAATCGTTTGATTTGGGTTTTGATATTTTTTTTCCGCTACTACTTTGTGTATGAGATATATATTTAAAATCCGTGTCAGAGCCTCTTGTGCCCATTAAAATTAATTTTAATTTAAGGTGCAATTGGATTGCACGGTATTGACGATTTTGAATCTTTTGGTTTGTAAAATTGAAATTAATTTATAAAATTTGTTTTACATATTTTTCTTTTTATAATCTATTCATGAGATGATTAAAGATGATCATATTGATTGAAAAATGATTTGAATATGATTAAAATAATTAATTTCAAATTTATTATAAAATTGCTGAAAATTGCATTGTTGATAAACATGTGATGTTATTTGGCTTAATTGTTGGGACTGTTTATATTTTTCTTGTAATTTGATTATAGAAAAATTATTTAGATATATTGAGAATATATTTAAGCCTCTGGTAGTGTCCAATAATTAATTAAAACTGTTTTAATTAATTTTTCAAACAAACACCGAAACGGGTCTGATTTAGGATACCTAGTGGAATTGTTTTGTTTGATTTTTTGTATGTAAATATTTTGTTTCTAGCACCTTAAAATAATTTTTATGTGATTAAAAATATGTTATTTTGATATTAGATGCATGCGAAAATCAATTTGCTCGAATTTCAATTTCTAAATTAATTATATACGATAAATGGATCATTTTAAGCGTCTTATGTGTTAGTGTGTTTTGTCTTGATGTTTTGGCTTGTGCCAAAATTATTTTGATGGACTTGAGCTGACCTACAGATACTTAAAATGATGATTTGATATTCTGGAAATTTTGAGAATTTTTTGAAATTAATTTTGAATTAATTTAAGTTGAGTAAATGACATATCTAGTATGACTAGAAAGTGGCATTATGTTAAAATTAAATTGTTTAATTTTTTGATATCATAATAGTTTGATTTTAAGGTGAATTTAATTTTGAATTAATTATGGAAATATAGAATTTAATTTAATTTGATTAATTATTAAATTCCACATTAAAATGACATACAAAATTAAATTGATCGAAACAACAAAAGTAAACAATTTCAGTTCAAGTATTGAATTGACTTTCAAATTTGCAATCCAAAATTATTACTACCTATTTTATTTTAATTTTATACATTAGAGAATGCATACTAGAGGTGTATGGAAAGGCATGATGGATAATTATGGACTTAGGCCCAATGTGATTGAGCATGCATGATTTTTGTTTTATGGTAAATAAGGCATGTATGTCCCTGTGTATCTCTTTTTTCTCATATATTTCTTTTCTCATCCTCTTCCCTTCAAAAGTAAATTGATGTTTTCTTTTTTTGAAAAATGTAATTAGATTATATAGGATTAAGATAGAATGAAGATGCAAAAGAGTATGAAGCAAGGGAGATGATGCCATAAATAAGAAGACTTAGAAGTAGGAATTTGATTTCTATTTTTGGGTTGTAATTCATGCATATATCTAGGTAAGATTTAATCAATCCCTCTTTGGCTCAAGAGGTTGACTTTAGTATGTCCATAATCATGCCATATATTTAATGTAATTATCTTTATATATCCATATGATGAATGTATGATATATAAAAACATGTAATAAATAACATGATGAGACTAAATTAACAAAATCTCTTGCTAAATAAATAATTATGTCTTACGCCTTCCATTAATATAGGGAGAACCAGAGTTCTTCTAAAGTTAAAGTTGTTGAGTTGTCTCAAGCTCACTTTATAAGAATATGTTCGAATCATAGAAATTATATTTCATGATTAATGGGTTGGACTTAACCAATATCATTGATTTGTTGGATTTGCGCCAAAGTTAATGAGTATTGGAGGCGAAGTTGGGTAAGTGTACATGAGATATGCACATATTAAGAGTTGATAGACCAATGTGTGTGCACACATCAATTAGTTGATAGCACAAGATTCGATAGTTGCATGGAAATGCAATTGGTATGGATCAAATACCTACCAACTAAACTAAGGATGATTTGTTCAGTTGCCTCAAGGTAATTCTTAGAAAATTGGATATTGACCCACTAGGAGAACTTCCATATAGGTTCTCTCGGGTTCATAGTGAGAGCTATGGACTCGCAATAAAATAGTGGAGGTTATAATATATTTTATTAAAGACCTAATATCATGCATTCATTCATGTACGCACTTCTATAATCTTGATCTTTACATCTTACTTGTTAGAATCATATCATTCAATGTGAATCAAAGCATAATCATGAGTCATACATTTTGACTAACCTAAACTTCCTTGACTCGCATAAAACTGAGAATGGTTATCAAATCTAAAAGGTTGCCAAAGTCTCGGAATAGCTCTTTTCCTTCCCTTAATACTTGAGATTCATGCTAACCACTTTAGCATCTTAGCTATGTAGACTAAAAAAGAATGAGTAATCTCTTAGATCTATCTCTATAGATCTTAATCCCCTTTTGGCAGGTTACTTTTAAAATCCTTTTTGGAGAATTATTTTAGAGTAATAAATTGACTAAATTAGAAATGAGAGATCATTTCCTACTAATGGTATGTCTTCCACATACTTGACTAGGAACAAAATGGCACTCCCAATAACCTTCTTGAAAAGACATGAATCATCCTAATATTGTGTGAAAACAAACTCTTTGATTATCTCATCAATTTAGATGTTTCAACTCCCGGACGTTTGCACTAATCCATCAATGGATTTTACAATTTGTATCCTGTTTCGCCATCATTAGATATGAATCTCTTAGGTTGTGTCATATACACATCTTAAGTCAGATTTCCATAATGAAACCTATTTTCATATCCAATTGCAAAATCTCATCATAATGAGTAGCAATGACTACGAGCAACATGATGGATTTAAGCATAGTATATGGAGTAAAAGGTCTTGTCAAAGCCAACCTTTGTCTTTAACAATGTCTTTTAACTACCAACTGCAGCTTTATAGGTAAATGCATTACCTTTCATATTCTAAA
>CATIWF010132589.1:0-105433 GCA_949630135.1 Balakata baccata
TTGGATTATTGTAGCTGTGGTCAATTCATTGAGTCGAACAAGTCAAAAACAATAGTGTAGCGGGGTACACTTGGCTAATATATACATGTCAAAAAATTAAAAGGCAACCACAGGTTCACACGTGTGGAGGATTGTGAATAAATTTTTTTAGAGAAAAAATCATTTGGGTATGTGATAACGATTAGCGACTCAAAGATTTTATATGCAATCCGTAAAATAATTAATACACAATAATTTGAAAATGTTGATAAGCATTAGGTGGGGAATTACGTATGATCCAATTGATTGAAATTTTTAAAAATTCTGTAAATAATTTAGATTTGAAGGCCTGATTGCAATTGCATTGATCACGTTGATGGCATCTACCTTTTCCTTTTATTTCTAAGATTAATTTCATCTTATTTTCAATGAATTTTATTTTTATTGTAATAAAATTATAAAATTTTTTTCGTTCAAAAAAATTATTTTATTATATTTTTATTTTACTAAATCAAGTATGACAAATTTTCAAATATGAATACTGAAAATCTAACGTAACAACTGATATATTATAAAAAATCTAATGTAAATAATTTCAGTTGGTTGAGAATATATTTAAGTAATTTTTTTAGATAAAAAATAATAATTTTATTTTAATAAAAATAAATCTTGGTTATTATAAATAAAATTAACCTGGCTCTTATTTCCATTTTATTGCAATCCAAAATTGGAAAATAGACATTCTAAAGAAGAACGAATTATTAAGCAGTGTTGATATTTTCTTCAGGCAGGCCCAAATAATTGAGATACAAGTTTTTCTTCAAGCAGGTCCATATAAAAAAAATATAAATTAAAAAAACTCATAAAATATTACAACAATACTTATATTTATAACTTTTTTTAAAACTATGCTCATTTCCTTTGTGGATTGCATCAAAAAATAAGTCATTTAAGTTGTGAACTCTAATTTCAATTCATTGTGTATAATGTGATTGGAATTTGATTATGCATGTTTATGACCTTAGGAAATAATAACCAAATTGGTTTAGATTTTGTGTTAAATCCATCAAATAGTATTAGAGCTATGGTTAAAAAGATGAATTTATTTGTTAATTTTCAGTTTTTATTTTGTGTTCATAAGTTGTAGAAACATGATCACGACGCTTATTTTATGCCATTATAACTTCATATGTAGTTAATTATTGGATATAATTTTGATTGCTTTTAAAAGTAGGCTCTGTAAGCTTTAATTCGACATATTTTTTGCTTGATTTGCTTGAGTATTGAATTAGTTATGAACCTTTGAATATAGCCTTTCGATTCTGAAAATTTTAAAGTATAATCAATGTGTTATGTTTGAGACTTCATATTCTCTATATACTGTGAATCTGTAAACGAAATATATCCATTTTAAATTAACTTTAATTTGGTATGTAGATCACAATTTCTGGTTAAGTATTGAGTGAGATATTGAATATTAAAGATTGACATTCAACATTAGAGATGATAATAGGTAGAATACCCGCGAAAAATATTTTACGTGAACCCAATTATATATATATATATACTCATACTCGTCCCGAACTCAATTAGCATTACCGATTACTATCCAAAACATGTTTATCAAACTAAATAAATAATTAAAAAAATATATAAACAATCTATCATAAATTACTACAAAATCAAATAAATAAAATAAAATATAAAAACTAATTCAACTTATTCAAATTAAAATAATTCATTAAATTGTAAAAAAAATAACATTAAAACAATAAAATTAAAAATTGTTCATTATAATAGAAAAATTATATTTCAAATTTCCAACTTCCAATTACATTTATAATTCAACAACTTATAAAAACACATAAAAAATAAGTAATTATATTATTATATTCAATATATTACAATAAAATAAATCTTAATATATATATATATATATATATATATATAATCGTGTTTATTGGGTAGCGGGTACCCGAAAGTCTCTATCCGTACCCGTCCCAAAACCTTTATAGAGTTACCCATTAGGGTTTAAACAGGTTCGGATAGGCTTGGGTATCTGCGAAATCCGTACATGTTGCCATTCTTAGTGGGCATTGTTGTAGTTTAAATTAGCTGTTTGAAAATGAATCAGCAAGAAATGACAGGTAAACAGCTAGAAAACAAGAAGAAATTGACTGCAAAAGTCTACAAAATTTATTCAGCAAGAAGTTGTTTCAATACAAGTGAAAAAGCAACTAAAAACATAAAAATCTACTAGAAAAGTGGTCATGATAAACTAAATCCCTAAGTAGAAGTTTAATAGGCAATAACTGAAACAAAATGACTATAACAACCAAAACAAAAAAATCCTAAAAATATGGAAAAATATATGTTGAATCTTAATCAAGTATTCTACAGCTTTTGAGACATTTCCAACACTCCTCCTTGAATCAAAAGCTGCAAACTCCAAGCTTGTCCCTCAGAAACTCGAACTTACTTAGTGAAAGAGATTTAGTGAATAAATTAGTAACTTGGTCTTCTGTTTTGCAGTAAACTAGACTTATATCTCCATTCTTCTACACTTCTCTCAAGAAAAATAATTTGATGTTGAAATGCTTGGTTTTTCCATGAAAAACCATATTGTATGAGGTTGAAATTGCTGCTTGATTGTCTGCAAGAATTTGTGTACTCTTCCTCCAAACATAGCTCTGATAGGATTTTTCTAAGCCAAATAACTTGATTGACAGCTGCATTTGCAACAACAAACTCAGCTTCTGCAGTTAATTGAGCAATCACTTCTTGCTTTTTAGAACACCAAGAGAAAGCGCATGATCCCATGTTGAAACAATACCCAGATGTGCTTTTCATATCATCTAAGGAACCAACCTAATCACTGTCTGAATAACCAAATAAATAGAAATTCTGCACATTGCAATATTTCACTCCAAAACCGACAATTCCTTTGACATATCCTACAACTCTTTTTACTGCCTTTAAGTGCAACTCACTTACTCAATACATGAATCTGGACAGAATACTTACTACAAACATTATACTAGAGATTATTAGAATTTATGTACCGCAATGCTTGACATAGAGTGTAGATTTTGATAGGCTTTTCTTGAAGCCTAAATTCAGCAAATGATTATCAATTCTGCTATACCAGACCCTTGGTGCTTACTTGAAACCGTAGATAGCCTTTTTTAGTGAATAGACTTTGTCTTCATGCCCTTTAGTTACAAAGCCTTCAGGTTGTGCAACATAAATCTCTTCTTGCAGAAATCTATTGAGAAAGGCTAACTTGACATCCGTTTAAAACACCCGCCATCCCTTTTGTGCAGCAATAGCAAGTAGTAATCTAATTGTATCAAGTCTAGCAACAGGAGCAAATGTATCAGAATAGTCAACACTAAATATTTGTGCATAACTTTTTACAACAAGTCGTGCTTTATACTTGTTCACCGGCCCATCTAGATTTAATTTCATTCTGAACACCCATTTGACACTAATGACATTTTTGTCATGGGGCTTTTGAACTAACTCCTAGGTCTGGTTTCTTTCGATCATGGACAACTCCTCTCGCATTGCATCCACCCATTTCTGGTCCTTTTTAGCTTCTTCAAAGCTTGCAGGTTCACAAATTGCTGCATTGCATTTTTTATAAATGTCAGAGAGTAATATGGTGCTTCTAATAGGAGGATCATCCTTTATGTCTTCAAGTACCAATTGAGGATGAAGATTTTGAGTCTCTTGCTCCTCCTCCATTGGGTCAAATGAAAAACTCTTACTCCTCATTTTAACTTTGAACATTTCTTTGCCATCAGAATCCTTGATTGTGCAACTTTTTTCTTTAAAAATAACTTTGAATCCTTTCTCAAGTAGCTGCCTAATGCTGAGCAAATTTTGATTAATTTCAGGTATATATAAAACATCAGTTAGAGTTTTTGTACCTGAATAGCTTGTTATTGCTACAGTGCCTTTTCCTTTCACTGAAATATGTTCACTATTTCTGATTCTGACCCTTTTGACATCAGTATTCTTCAATTCTTTGAATAATTATTTGTCATAGGTCATGTGGTTGGTGCAACTACTGTAGATCAACCAGGCTTTACTTGAATTTTTGCTAGAAAAACAAGTTCCAACAAAGAGCTGATCCTTTTCTTCTTGATCTGCTTTTTGTGCTTCTACTGTTTGCTGGGGAATTTTTGCTTTACAAATTACTGCCTCATGTCCTATTTGGTTGCATTTATTACATCTTGCATCAGGTCTCCTCCGGCATTTGAGATGAGAGTGAGATTTAACTCCACAGTGTTGACATGGTGGAAATTTTCCTTTTTAATTGTTACTACTATTATTGTTGTTAGCAGTAACTTCACCTAGCTTCTTACCTTTCTTCTTCTTTCCCTTGCCATTAGATTGATGCTTTGCTTGCAAAGCTCCTTCAATTGTTCCTTCTTGTCTTATAAGTCTTCTTTGTTCAGAAGCTTGCAAAGCATGAAGCACTTCTGCCAAGGTAATACTTGACAGGTTTTTAGCATTTTCTAAAGAAGAAATTGAGGCTTCAAACCTCTCAAGTACAGTAACAAGAATCTTTTGCACTATTCTAGAATCAGGAAATTCAGTACCAAGCAATTTTACCTGATTTGCAACGCTGAGTAGTTTGTCAAAATACTCTTTGATAGTTTCTAATTCCTTCATTTTGAGTACTTCATATTCCCTTATGAGATTCAAAACCTTTTGTTCACCTTGATATTCATCTCGAAGGTAATTCCAGATAGACATGATTATGTTGAAAATTGAAGGTGAGACTGCAGCAAACAAGCAAGCCTTTGCCTTTGTCTTCTTTTGTTTTTCTTTCTTTTTGATTCTTGAGTTGAGCAACGGTAGGATTGTTAGGAAGAACTGGAACTTGAAAGTTAGCTTCTTCCACAGCTTCCCAGACATCTAATGCTTCAGGGTAGGCTTCCATACATACTGCCCAAACTTGATAATTCTCCCCATTGAAGATTGGTGGAGCAATTGAAGAAAAACCTACTTCAGTATCCATAGCTTGAAGGGTTAATTTTTGTAAGGGTTGGGTCAGTGTTTAGGTGCTCTCAAAAACTCACAAAGACACTCACAAGTCCCGTAAGAAGGGAGCTCTGATACCGACTGAAGTTTAAATTAGTTGTTTGAAAATGAATTAGCAAGAAAATGAAAGGTAGACAGCTAGAAAACAAGAAAAAATTAACTGCAAAAGTCTACAAAATTTATTCAGCAAGAAATTGTTTAAATACAAGTGGAAAAGCAACTAAAAACATAAAAATCTGCTGGAAAAGTGGTCATGACAAATTGAATCCCTAAGTAGAAGTTTAATGGGTAATAACAAAAACAAAATGGCTATAACAATCAAAACAAAAAAATCCTAAAAGCATGAAAAATTATCTGTTGAATCTTAATCTGGTATTCTACAGCTTTTGAGACATTTCCAACAATTGCAAATGATACAGCCAAGGCTTATCTCTGCTCTTCGAACTCAGATTCGGATAATTATAATAGATGTTTAATGATAGTAAACTTCAAATAAAACTATTCTATTATGGGCATCGGGTACTATTAATTTATATGTGATTTTGTCAGTTATTTTGTGCTTTTATTGGATTAAATAATTTAGTCAATGAGGTTATGTTTGCGTGGCAGACTTGAAGAGAATTAAACAAATGGTGAAAGAGATATTTAGAAGCCACCTGTTGAGAGTTAAAGTTTATATTTGACTTCGGGTTCCTTTTTTGGCGTATCAAAATTGACTTTCGGAAAGCACAAAAACCCATGATTGCGGCAAGTAACTTTTTTATTCATCACAATCGCCGCCTTAATTGAATATTCTTCATCTCTTTTAAATGTTGAACTCGTGATTTTCGTCTTTTATCGATATAACTATTTTATGATAGATATACCGATGGAGTACAATGGTCCTAAATGAGAGATGTATTCACGTCTATAAATTGAATGGAAACCCACTTAAGTGAAAGACAATCCAACCAAATGGATTCTTCTGATCTGTTGTTTCTTACATTTGTTTTGCTCGTGCCTGTAGTACTTCACATAACTCTAAAGAAAATAGAAGCTTGCAGAAAGAAGAGAAAGAAGCTGCCTCCTGGCCCTCCTGGGCTTCCAATCATCGGAAACTTACATCAACTTGGTACAATACCTCATAGCACTTTCTTCCAATTGTCCAAGAAATATGGAGATGTGATGCTTCTTCATCTTGGTAAAGTGCCCACTGTTATCATCTCTTCTGCAGAAGCAGCAAAAGAAATTTTGAGAACCCACGATCTCAAAGCTTGCAGCAGACCTCTCTTGACCGGCACTGGCAGATTATCTTACGATTATCGTGATATAGCTTTCACTCCCTATGGTCATTACTGGAGGGACCTGCGCAAGGTTTGTGTTCTTGAATTGTTCAGTCTTAAGAGGGTTGAATCTTTTCAATCCGTTCGAGAAGGAGAGGTTTCTTTAATGATAGACTCCATCTTCAAATCTTGCTCTGCTTCTTCGCTTCTTCCTGTTGATCTAAGTGAGAAATGTTTGTCCCTTACCGCCAACGTTATTTGTAGAGTGGCCTTTGGCAAGAGTTTTCAAGAAAGAGGATTTGAAAGATTTCAAGAAATTATTCATGAAGGTTTGGTTATGTTAGGGAGTTTTTATTCGGCTGATTTCTTTCCATATGGTTGGATTATTGACAGAATCAGTGGTCTACATTCAAGACTTGAAAAAAACTTCCATGAATTTGATGCTTTTTATCAGAAGATTATAGATGATCATGTCGAGAAACATAGGCATAATGGAGCAGATGGAGATCAGGAAGATATTATTGATGTTCTGTTAGATTTTGAGAGATCTCAAAATGAATCTGCAGAAGGAATTCAATTCTCCAAAGATCACATCAAAGCTATCCTCATGGTATGTCAATGATTAATTCTTATTTTGTTTCTTTTGCTTTTGCTTTACTATTAATGAACTTCCCTAAATTTTGTGCTTGAAATTCCTATTGCAGAATATATTTCTAGCTGGAGTAGACACTGGAGCAATTACTTTGGTATGGGCAATGTCAGAGCTTGCAAGGAACCCTAGAGTGATGAAGAAAGCACAAGAAGAAATCAGAAGTTGTATGGGATCAAAAGCAAAAGTCAGTGAAAGTGATAGTAGCAAGCTTGGATACTTAAAAATGGTATTGAAAGAAACACTAAGATTACACCCACCAAGCACACTACTAATTCCAAGAGAAACAATGTCACAATTCAGCATAAATGGTTATGAAATATACCCTAAAACTAGAATCCAAGTTAATGTATGGGCAATTGGAAAGGACCCTAAAGTATGGAAAAACCCAGAAGAGTTTTATCCTGAAAGATTCATGGATAATCATCCATTTACTTATCAAGATCAGCATAATTATGAAATTTTAGCATTTGGTGGAGGAAGAAGAGGATGTCCTGGTGTTTCTATGGGAATGGCAATGGTGGAGCTTGCACTTGCAAATCTTTTGCTGTGTTTCGATTGGAAATTGCCCTATGACATGAAGATCGAAGATCTCAACATGGAAGAAGCTTTTAGTCTTACTACTTATAAGAAAGAACCTTTGCTGCTTGTGCCTATCAGGCATCAACTTGCATAATTTAAAAAAAAATAAAATGTTCTTGTAGATTTCCCTCTTCTAGTTATATTGAAACCTTTGATCTTTCATCAGCCACACAATCCAGTAAAATTGAAGTACAACTATTTCTTATAGCCATAGTTATTAAAGGCACAATGCACACTAAGGGGTCCTGAAGCCTAAGTGTAAAGCGCAAACGCACATCTGAGTGACATGAAACGCAAAAATAAAAAATAATTGAAAAAAATTATAAATTTTATTATTAGACTACTAGCAATGTGATATAATATTATAAATAGTAAAACTCAAAACACATAAATCATAACAAAATAGAAACACATACACAGAAAAAAAAAACTTAATTAAAATTTGATATCCTAAATACAAGACTCTTAGGCTTACTAAACACAAAAGGATCCTAAGCTTACTAATATTGTATTTAACAAGTTCTAACATTTATCAATTATGAATTATCATACCAAAACACAATTAGTTTTGTATTTAAATTGTGCTGTTTAAATTATCTTTGTGAAGGCTGAAATAAATATTTTCTTTGCCTTGACCTTTTTTTTTATTGTTTGTTTTGGAAATAATTAGACGTGGCGAAACATACTAAGAATTTTTTTCAATTTATAATCAATGGTTTAAATTTCCCGATACTAAAAACAAAAAAAATACAAACATTTAACTAATGTCACAAAAGCGCACCTCGCCTTAAGCTCAAGGCGCGCGCCTTTGTGACAGCACCCGCCTTTTGTTTTTAAGGCGCTGAAGTTGGAGCCTGGTAGGCTTTGATTCTCGGGCGCACTTTTAACAACTATGCTTATAGCAATCATCAATCATGGGATTTGTCATAATACATCAATCTTAACAACACCTGCTGTAAGATTTTAACATGTATCACATACAGCTGCAATCAATCTCTCTGTGTTATTGAGATATCTTACGCTCAGGACAAAAAAAGGGCTGTTGGGGCGGGAAAAGAAAAATAATAAGCCAAAGAAAATAAAAATGGCAGCCAAGATCACAAAAAAAACAAGCCAAAGCCTACTATTACAAACATATTATACAGGGTGAAACTCAATGTGGTAATTACAATTGGTCAGGTGGATTCGATGGCAGTCAGTTAAGTTCCTAAGGGAGATCGGTCATCAGGCCCAGCAAGCATGATCTGCCATTTCAAGAGTTGGTTAATCCAAGCTACTATACTGGTGGAAGGAAAAGGGGGAAAAACAAAAGAGAAAAAAGAGAGAAAGATCACAGTGCTTCACAAAAATATTGATGGATAAATTGAAAAAAGCACTTACATTGCAATCAAATGCAAATCTCCTTGCAAGCATAATGGCAGCATTTCTTTCCCTCTCTGATTCAAATGCTAATACATAGGAATGCCCTTTGTTTGCTTGCCAATACAAGGCCTGTGCTGCTGCATTTCCACCTCCTCTAACTCCGCATAGCTAAAATATAAAGAATGTGTCATAAAGGGTTTTCACTTGGATGACAATTTACCCAAGGGCATGGAGCATGAGCACATGCTGTGTGTGCAAAAAAAAGATCGAGAGAAATACAGATTATTAGACAAATTGCTTGTGCGCATATCATGAATTTATTTTGTCCCTTCTGCAATCCCTCCAAGGAAGATTTTTTTTGTCACGAGTGAACCATCGTGTTGCAAATTGAAAATGAGAGAAAACAGTATATAAACACACAATAAATTTCCCAATATCAAACCATCAACGGAGAAAAGGATTTAATTGAGAATTCATCTTACCTGCATTAAAGTGGAATAGTACTCCTTAGCAATTGTTGTCTTTCCTTTGCGAAGCTTCATCCTCATCTTTCCCACATGAAGGGCATGAATAGATTCTGATTTATGATCTACACCATTCATTTGGGTAACAACCACCTATAGAGTAAAATATAAAACTAAATATGCTTAATATAAAATCCAAAGCAATAGCAAGAGACAAAATTAACACATTTTGCACTATGTTCAACTCAGATGCAAACCTTTGAATTAGTAAATGAAAAAGGAGATCAGCAATATCCAAAGATTATGTTACATAAAACTAGTTAACCACTTTCAATAGGTCCATGTTGGTTGAGCATCCACAACACCACAGCAAGTCAACATTCAATCTAACAAACAAGGTTCTTGCTTCTCCTATGCAGGATTCTAAGAAGTGAACCCATTGGGAATGTGATTTTATATGTTCATCATAATATTAAATGAAGTACCTCAAACATGAAAATGGAATGATAACAAATTAAACTTATATCTACAAAAATCTTCGATGAATAATGCCACCCTGAGGCCTAGCTCATTTATTTAAGGGGGGATAGCACTTTCTGACAGTCAGACGCAAGGATTTAGCGCTCTCCTCTCTCCCATATACATATACATACGGGTCAACACTCAATTTTATACATACCAGTTACTGTCATCTTTTTAAAAATTTTCTTTAGTTACTGGAAGTGAAATATAAAGCTTGGTTTACTTAATTACCAGATAAAAAGGATCGTACAAAATTCAGACTCAAATTCTAAACAGACCTATTCGAGCAATCTTTAATTTTGATTTGATCCTAGACAAATATGGAGTCATCCCGTTCAGAAAAAGACTGCCAGTTTGGGAATGATGATTAGGTAATTCACTAACTCATTCCTGAACATAAATCCAATATAAAATCTAAATTCCTTAAATGAAGTACGAGATAATTGTAACTTATTTCAAAACCCGAGAGATCACAAACTCCATATTGGAAGGACTTAATCATTGATAACAGTGTGAACTAGCATATTAAGAGCAGATTTATCTCCAACCCATGAACCAGAGTTCAAAATTTACATACTAGAAAATGTTGGTTTACATCTGTTACAAGATTAGATGTTATATTATAGGATGTAAATATGTATTATTATGTTACAAGATTATAGGCTATATTATAGGATATAAATATGTATTATTAACCTAAATAGGAATTATCCTTGATTATAGGAATTAGCTTGATTTTTCTTTCTATTTTGGTTTCTACAAAATTGTATATATATGTGTACTCTTTCATAGTGAAATACACAATCAAATTCTCTCAATTATTTGTCTTCATCATGGTATCAGAGCCTTAAGGCATTTTCAAAAACAAATTTGGATTTTATTTTTCTTACCCTAAAGAACAAGAGTTTTGTATCACCATTTTAAAGTGACTTCGGTGTGTTATCGGCCCTAGGAAGAGCACCACTTGCCTATCGGTGTTGGCCTAGAATCCAGTAACCAAAATCCTCGCGTCAGTTTCCTCTCCGAAGGTCACCTCGGTCTTGGTGTTTGTTGAGTGATGTTTGCTTGCCCATCAAGAAAGTTTGTACCCTCTCTTCTTTTTATGCAGTGTTAAATCTACTATTTGGGGAGATATTTCACTGTTTGGGTGGTGTCAAATTTGTTGTTTAGGGTTAAATATTATCCGATCTAGTTGGTTCTATATCGGTATGGTGTGAGGCCTTTTGTATTATAAGTTTCGTTTTCCTCTCTTGGTGATCGGTATAATTTTGAGTAGTTTGTTTAATTATTTTGACAAATATGGAGGAAAAGTTTGTCATGATATTTATATATGAATATGCTAAACACCAAGATTTTCTCAAATCTCAGCCTACTCCTGTTACTTCTATCATTGAACCAGGTAAACTCAATACATGTTTTGTTTTCCTCTTCCAAATGAGTCATTGATTCCAGTGCCACAGACCACATGATAGATAATTCTAGTATGTTTTCTACCTTTCAGAAACACACATCTACCTCTAATGTTACTTTAGCAGATGGATCCACATCATCTGTTCTTGGGTCTGACACAATTATTCCTACTCCAGCACTTCCTTTGTCATCTGTTCTTAGTTCACCTCAACTATCTTTCAATTTAATTTGTGTTAGTAAACTTACCCGTTCCTTAAACTGTTCCGTCTCATTCTTTCTTGATTATTATGTGTTTTAAGATCTTGCGATGAAGCAAATTATTGGTAAAGGACATGAGTTTGGGGGTCTCTACATCCTTGATACAAAAGTGCAAAGATTCATAATTTGTTCTGGAATAGTCAACCCATTTGAAGCACATTGTAGGTTCGGTCATCTCTCTCTTTCTGTGTTAAAGAATTTTTATCCTCAGTTTTAAAGTTTGTTCTCATTAGATTGTGAGTCATGTTAATTTACAAAATATCATCATCTTAGTTCAAGTCCAAGAGTCAATAAACGAGCAAGTGCTCCATTTGAGTTAGTTCATTCAAATGTTTGGGGTCCTTGTCTTGTTATATCCAAGCCAGAGTTTCAATATTTTGTTACATTTGTTGATGATTATTCTCGAATGACATGGTTATACTTAATGAAAAATCGATCAGAGATATTTTCTCATTTTTCTACTTTTTGTACTAAAATTAAGACTCAGTTCCATGTCTCTGTTTAAACTTTGAGAAGTGACAATGCTAAGGAATATTTGTCTGCCACTTTTCAAAATTACATGATTCAACATGGTATTTTTCATCAGACTTCTTATGTTGATATACCATCTCAAAATGGGGTTGCTGAGCGGAAAAATTCTAGAAACTGCAATAACATTATTGTTCCAAATGAAGGTTCCTAAATGTTTTTGGATAGGCGTTGTCTCTATAGCTTGTTTTTTTATTAATCGGATGTCATCATTTGTTCTTAATGATGAGACACCTTATCATATTCTTTTTCCTAATAAAACATTATTCCCTATTGAACCTAGAATATTTGAATGTACTTGCGTTGTTCGGGATGTTCATTTTTATGTCACAAAATTATATCCAAAATCTCTGAAGTGTACTTTTCTTGGGTATTCTCGTGTCTAAAAGGGGGTATAGGTGTTATTGTCCTATGCTTAACAGGTATCTTTTCTAAGCTGATATCACCTTCTTTGAGGACACTCTATTTTCTTCATCTCTATATTATACAAGTCAAGGGGAGGATGATGATTTATTAGTCTATCCTTACATCCTCAGTTTCTAATCCTGTTGAGTCTATCTCTACTCGTAATAAGCCTCCTGCAGTGCAAGTCTATTCCCGACGAACGACTCCCTCAAAACCATGTCCTTTGCCTGCTGCATCTACTCCTTCATCGTCAAATCCAATCCTTCAATCTGTTTATCCAGATAATCTTCCCATTGCTCTTCGAAAAACTAAACATCAATGTACTTTTCCTATTTCATCTTTTATGTCATATAATCATTTATCATTGTCATCTTGCACTTTTATTGCTTCTCTGAATTCAATTTCTATTCCTAAATATGTTCACAAGACACCATCTCATCCTAGTTGGCGTCAGGCTATGATTGAGAAAATAAATGCCTTAGAAGACAATGGTACTGGGATTTTAATGAATTTACCAGCAAGAAAGAAAGCAATCAGCTGTAAATGGGTGTTTGCAATAAAATTTAATCCTGATGGATCAGTTGCACGTCTAAAAGCTCACTTAGTTGCTAAATGATATGTCCAAACATATGGTGTATATTATTCTGACACTTTTTATCCCGTTAATAAGCTTACATCTGTCAGATTATCTATCTCTATGGCTGCCACTTATAATTGGCTACTACATCAACTGGACATAAAAAATGTTTTTCTTCATGGTGATCTTCAAGAAGAAGTTTATATAGAGCAACCACCTGACTTTGTTGCTCGGGATGAATCTGAGAAGGTATATCGTCTTCATAAATCATTGTATGGACTCAAACAAAGTCCTCATACTTAGTTTGGAAAATTTAGCCAAGATGTTGAGAAGTTTTGAATGAGAAAAAGTCAATATGACCATTCAGTATTCTACAAAAAGTCTGCGGATGTCATTATTCCATTAGTAGTGTATGTGGATGACTTTGTCATTACTGGTAGTGACATTACAAGTATCTCATCTCTTAAATCATTTTTTCATGGCCAATTTCATACTAAAGATTTGGGAATGTTGTAATACTTCCTGGGTGTTGAAGTGAACAGAAGCAAAAAGGGAATCTTCTTGTCTCAAAGAAAATGTGTTTGATTTATTGTCTGAAATAGGAAAATTGTGGGCTAAACCTTGCAACACTTCAATGGTTCCTAATTTGCAACTCACAAAAGAAGGGGAATTGTTTGAGAATCCTGAGAGATATAGAAGATTAGTTGGAAAGTTCAACTATCTTACTATGATCCATCCAGATATTGCATATTCAGTTAGTATTGTAAGTCAATATATGTTTTCCCCAATTGTTCATCACTGGACTACAGTGGAACAAATATTGTGTTATTTAAAAGGAGCACATGTGTGAGGCATTTTGTATGACAATTATGACCATATTAGAATTGAATGTTTTTCTTATGTTGATTGGCCAGGATCTAAGGATGACAAAAGAACTACTTCAGGCTATTGGGTGTTCGTAAGCGGAAATTTGGTTTCATGGAAAAGCAAGAAGCAATTTGTTGTCTCACGTTCGAGTGCAGAATTAGAATATCAGGCTATGACACAATCTGTATGTAAAATTATATGGATATATCAGCTTGTTACTGAAGTAGGTCTCAAGTCTTTGATATCTGCTAAGTTATGGTGTGATAATCAGGCTGCTCTTCACATTGCATCCAATCCAGTATTTCATGAACGAACAAAGCATATCGAAATTGATTGTCATTTCGTTCGTGAAAAGATTCGGTGATGTCTAATCTCTACAACATATGTGAGAATTGGATAGCAGTTATAAGATGACTTTACAAAAGCTCTTAATGGAGCTCGTGTTTCTTATATTTGTAACAAATTGGGCATTATTGACATCTATACTTCAACTTGAGAATGAGTGTTACAAGATTATAGGCTATATTATATGATGTAAATATGTATTATTATGTTAAAAGATTATAGGTTATATTATAGGATGTAAATATGTATTATTAGCCTAAATAGAAATTATCCTTGATTATAGGAATTAGCTTGATTTTCTTCTTATTTTAGTCTCTACAAAGTTGTATATATATGTGTGTACTCTTTCATAGTGAAATACACAATCAAATTCTCTCAATTTTGTTTTCATCAACATCAAACAAATATATAATCCTTATAAAAAACTTACTAATAGTGATTTAATGGAACTTCACAATGCAAAGAAGAGAAAGGGATACATTCTCCAATTTCTTCTCTCCCAAAAATCCATTTGATCATATAAATGGACCTATTGGTTACTATATATTTATCACATTAAATTCTCTAACAGACAATTGATTTAATATCAAAATTCTCAAGTAACAACAAAAAGAAACCTATATTGTCTCTATTTTTATAAATAATAAACTGACCGTTATTCCTTTAAAATTAATTTAAAAAAAAAAAAAAAACTACTTGTGGTTATATGGAAATTGCATAAATGCCTGAGTCAAGATTTGAATCATGAACTGCACAATAGTGATAGTAAAACCAGCCTAAGTTGACCCATGTCACACAATTCAATGAGAAGTGAATGCAACACCACCAAAATGATAATAACGATGGACTATGTGCACATCCAAACAATGTACAATTCCAAATTAAAAAAAAAAAAGTTTAAATTGCAACTTACATTGAATTCAACGTCATGCTTCCGCACAAGTGCCTCTACGTAGCTCCCCAAACCAGCAGCTGTTAAAAAAATTACATAAGCTCTTTTTTACCTTTCCTAAACTAATTTTGGTAAAGCTATATAAGCAGGGGTTGTAAATGAGTGAACCACAAAACCTTAAAAGTTATACTATAACAGTATTATGGTTTACATATATCTCAGAAAACCAAATAAGAGAAGCAAAACAAAAACAGACTAGGATCGATTGCACCAGTGGTAGTCAACACGACTTGCTGGCCATCAGCAATAATTTCAACTTGCAGAAGTCTCCCAACATCAAAAGGTTCTGGAGCATAAACTGGCTTTGTAGCTCCTGCAAGAAAGTTGAATTAATGAATTAGCTGAAAGTCACTATAAAACTCTACAAGAACTCATAACCGGCAGTCCAGTTTCAGTTTTGGTTGAACTCTCAGTTACATTAATATCCAGATTTAATAGCAATATTTCATAAATACCGTTTCCATAAACTCTGATGTTTGCGGATACATATCCAAATGACAAAAAAACAGCTAGAAAGCTTAAAAAATGAGTACTTATGAAATCGGTATTTCTAATAGCAGAATCAGCACAAAAGCATCTGTTGCTCCCTTCTTCTGATTTCTGAAGCATGTATTGCAAAGTTATTTGCATGTAAATACCTGATATAAGTTCCTTTTTGCCACCTTCAGATGATACACGATACCACTGAATTGAACATTTTGAAAGTTCAGGAGCATTATCAGAGCAAGGATGGATCTGCAAATATGAACCTAAAGCTTCAGAGCCATCTAATTCATATGAATGGGATATGTTCTGCTCGCCTCTCTTGCTCCTTGCCAGCTGTCAAAAAGGTGAAACAGAAAGCAAGAAGCTTGAGAAGTTGGTAAGGTAATCCGCTTCACCAACTTACTTATGTGATAATATCCAAAGCAGTGCAACAACAGAACACATAAATCTAGATGGAAAATTACAAATGTGTCAGAGATTTGAACAAGAGAATTTGTGAGTGCATTCCTAATTATGCCTTCTCCTTGAGCCAGCCAAAGATAGTGAAGACTTAACAGTCACATTCTTCAAAGTCATTTTTCAGTGTCAACATTCTTCTTGACATGGAATTACAGCAGTTTGTCCTGCATATTTCTCTGGAAGTCAACGCTTGTCCAGTAAAAAATTGTTAAATTTTTGTTCTCATTTTTTGCATAAAAAATATCACTTTTGATACTCAAATTTTCCAATCTTCCTTAGAAATTACAAGTCTTATTTATAGAGGGTACTATATGCTTAAAGCTCCGATATTGTACAGAGGAGCAAAGCATGAAGGAGAAAATTTCATTTGGAGGGGTATTTTTAGAATTTGAGATGTATAAGGGAGCAAAAAGGAAAAACTCTAATGTGCTTGTAGCTGTAACTTCTCTTCTCCATGGTGAAAAGAAAGGAAAGCTGCAGGCACACTGGCATATTGCCAAACCACATAAAAATTCTTTATCTCCTCTTGTTTGTTACCTCCTTCAATTTAATTATCTATGAGCACATGAATATTTTCAGTGCCTTTTTATGTCCACAAACTATAGAGTCAGCAATTAAAGATCAACAAAACCATTAGTGCATACGAATTACATAGTAGTATATCTGTTAATCAAAACTATTTTGGATAGTCAGAAACCAGAAAACAGAAAAAAAAAAAAAAAAAGAGCATATTCAAGATGCACATTTACACTTAGAGAGAATGGAGAATATGTTATGGAAGTTGTTTATTATTAAAATATGCTACCATGAAGCAATTAACCAACCTCTTTCTGAAGTAGAAGAGAACGTTTGGACTTCTCAGTAAGTTGAATCCTTAAGGCTCGTAGCTCATGTTCCATGTCCATAACCTACAAATAATGTTCAACAAATCAACAACTATTATACAAGAAATTCAAATAAAGACCTTGCAAGCATTTAAATTCTTGAAAACAGCTATAACATCAAAGACCATATATACACCTTGCTTGGCTGATGCAGCATTTTGATCCTTCTAGCCTCTTGAACCTCCTTCATCAATTCTTCCAGGTCCTAATATTCCAGACAATATTTTTTTAGAAAAAGAAAAATTAGATACACATGCTGCAACACTTGCAAAAAGTACGAAACAAGTTTCAAACATTTAAGACCACATAGAGAACAAAAGGGATGCATATATAGTAAACCATTCACAAAATTTAAAATATATATATATATATATATATATATGTGCGAAAAATAAAAATAAGAAAGAGTTTATCAACTTACTAAGCATTAAAATTGCACTAGTTAATGCAATAATAAGTAAAGAACCTGTAGCCATGCTAGGGCCCAGGTGATAAACAAACTACTAAAGATTGAGAATTATAAATCATATATTTTGTGTGTGTAGATATATATATATAAACACAAACCTGTTTTCCTGTAGCTCGAGACATCCATTCATGTTCCTGAAGGGCTTCTTCCACCCTCTGAACTGCTGCTCTGGCACTCTCAATTTCAGCACGAGCAAAGGCTCTTTCCTCATCGACAAGTCTCTTGGCATCTCCTGAGGCCTATAAAATGGAAATTAGCAATGAGAAAAGTAAGAAAAACATTTGCAATAACACCCAGAAAAGAAAAGGAAAAATATATAGAGCTGAGAGAATATAAGAAGCAGATATAAACTTGGATTGAAAAAGAAAATGAAATATGGTATAAAACATCAATAATTTGCAGACAAATAACCATGTCGGAAAGAGAAAATTCCTTGAAATATCAGGAGAACAAAATTGAAAATTCAATATTTTTTCCTCCCTACCATTCCAGAGTTACAATTGAAAATAAATTGAGAACATATGCTTATATAAGTGGAGATGAACAAGCAGTAAAGTACTAGAGGACTAGAGAGGAAAATATGCAAGAGTTGAAGATAAATCAACTAGAAGTAAAATGTAAGAATATGCATTCAAGTGTTTATATATAATATTCCTAAAGTAGGTTAGTGAGTTTGTAACCAAAAAGTCGCACATATTATGAGTCAATGAAAAGTTTTCTAGCGTAAAAGAGTAATTTTACATCAAAAATATCATTCAAAAACTCATCAAGCAGAAACTGCAACTTTCCCTTGTCTTCTAACATGAATAACAATAGGTACTTGCCAGTTTTCTAGTTCACCATAGTAAGAACTCGAAACATATCACAAATATTATGAGTTTCATTTCCCACTCCATATCATACTATATATAAAAATAGGAATTAGGGGGTGGGGGGGGGCAAATTTATGAAAAAGCCAATATGATGTATTAGTGAATTGAGTTAATTTTGCTATTTAATAATTTATTTTATTAGTGAATACTAAATAGTATTAATTAGAAAGTCCAATTCAATTAGGACTAGGTAACTATGTTCAAGAATTAAAAAAAACAATTTAAAAAAAAAAAAAGAATTAATCTATATATAATACGGACCCAAAAAAATTCAAATTGTGATTAAAATTTTAATCCTTTAACTCTTTTAATATATAAAAGGAGCCCAACCTATTTTAAATTTGGGAAAAAAAACATGAAAAATAATTTGAATTCGAAATATCTCAATATCAACTCACTCGACTCAATTTATTTGACATGTTTAACAATAAGTGTGTAATGAACTAAATTAATGGTGTAATTTTAATTTGATTAGTTTATTTAACAAAAATTCCTTAATCACTTGATTAAATCAAACTAAACCGAATTAAAGTAAATTAAAATATTAATTTTTCAATTCAAAAGCCAGCCTGATTATATTAGTTAATTTTATTAATTTTGCCATTTAATAATTTATTTTATTAGTGAATAGTATTAATAATTTATTAATTATAAGTCCAATTCTATTAGGACTACGTAACTATGTTTATATATATAAAAAATCAGATAACTAATATTAAAAAAAAAGAAAAAAATAATGTAATAAAAAAATATTAGAAATGCACTATAAAAAAAATAAAGATAGCATATTGTCATTCAAAGTACAACAACAATAGTTTTTACTAACATATTTAATTTATATAACGGTAAGTTTAAACTAAATTACAACTATACATATAATGTATAATTAACATGAATTTCAAAATACTAAGTACAAATCTTATAAGTTATTTGAGAAGTTATATTTTCTTAATAATTTTTATATAGTTCAATAATTAATTTATTTTAATCACATACATAACGAGTTAAGTTTTTAAAATTTACGTACATAGTATAATACAATTTACTTTTATATAAAATATAATAATAAAATATAATTAATAATCATTAGTATTTAAATTAAATGTGACTTAATTACATAATTAAAAGTAACTAAAATTAATTTGCTGGACATTATTATTATTATTATTATTATTATTATTTAATAATAGTGAGTTCAATTATTAAAAATTACATATATCACACGTGTATGATTAGGAATACGGGAACATACAAAATAATCGTAAAATATTTACTATCTTTATTTTATATATGATTTTTAATAATGAACAAATTAGTAATTTAGGAAATGAGCAAAATGAATGTAAAATACTTATTACATCTATTTTATATAAAAACAAAATAATGATTAATGACGAGTCCAATATCTAATAATCACGTGTAAGGCCCGTTAATAAAAATCTAGTAACATATAAAGAGAAATACAGAAGCAGTGGCAATAGGCGAGTTCAGGCAGATTTCCCAGACCCCGAAACCCTGCCCCGTCCCTAGCTCTGATCCCCAACGGGAAAAATTTTTTGGTCCCCATCACCGCATCTAACAGGGACGGGGATCCCTGATCCGATTCCCGATTTATATTATATATTTTTTATTTTTTTCAATATTTAACTTTATTTTTTAATTAATTAGTTAATTATATAATTTTTTAAATAAAAAATACTTTTTACTTTAAATAAATGTTATATTCTTATTTTATTATTTTTAAATTTATTAATTATGTTAAAAATTATATAATATTATATGTATAAATATATATAAAATATATAAATATAAATAAAATGATCGGGGCGGGGCGGGGCGGGGCGGGGGAATGTATATACCGTCCCCGCCCTGTTCCCGATACAAAAAATTTCGGGGTCGGGGCAAGGCATAAAATATAAGAAAAAATCCACCCCGTTCAGGGCGGGGCACCGCGGGTCGGATTAAAATCGCCATCCCTAAATGGGACAAAAATATGCAAAACAAAGTGTTTAATTTTTGCCTATCTATAATTTACTAGAGTGCCCATGATTTCCATCTTCGGGTCAGATCTCATACAGAGTAGTCGTAATCTCAAACAACCACAATAACAACCAAAAGGGGACTCTTTCCCCTGAATTAATAAAAATAAATAAAAAATATAGATCTAAAAATCCACATTAGATGCTTCTTAGGTTAATTTTGTTAAAAACCAGCAACAAAATACATTTGGCATGGTGGCATTAAGATTACACACCTGCTTAAGAAAATTAGCTAGCTTCTTCACTTCTGCTTTTTCTTGAATCAACTCTCCTTCCCTTTGAGTCAGCTGAACTGCTAAAGCTTCCACCTGGAAGTAGCAATCATAATTCAGCATCAGTTTAGCTGCATCATTTGAAAAGTACCAGTAGCAACACCATATGGTATGGTCAAAGATCATAAGCAAATCCTAGCAGAACATTCTAGAGGAAAAGAAATAAAACTAGGAAGAGACAAAGAACATTTCTAGGCTTTGATTTCAAAAAGGAAAATTTTTGCAATCATTTATACCCGTACAAATCTTTTTTGGTGATTTTTTCAGCATTTACATTTAAAAAAAAATGACAATAAGACTAATAGGTGAAGTATGCATTCAAGAACTCTGAAACAATGAAAACAAAGCTATAGAGTAAATGCAAGTACAAAAGGCAGGTGTTTATCAGAATTGCTACAGTTTATTAAAAAAAAATGATCTGAATATGAAGAATCTGTTTTTATTTTACATAATGAAGGATGGGTACGGTTTTGTATTTTCTGTATTTAACTTCTATTAGAATTATATATCATCTTTATCTAGATATCTTTTGTAACAATTTTTTTTATTTAAAAAAAAAGAATGGTTAAGATTCCTTTGAAGTCGAGGATTATTATTTATCCTAACCATCATAAATAGGGCAACAGCTAGATAAATGATAATTGTATTTTATTCCAATTTTTAATTTACAGATTGTCATTAAACCCTATTATTTTACACTTCTTCAATCACAATCATCATACTTTATCTATTCCTAAACCCTTCTGCCAAGTGGTATCAAAGTCTTGATTTTCAGAAAATCTCAAGATTCAAGAATGCCAAGTGGAATCAAGTCTTGATTTCATAAAATTTCAAGATTCAAGAGGAAGTCCAGCAGGTGAACCCTCTTGAAGCTGGAACCGGATATCAAGCAGAACAACCAAAACCGCAGGTCAAGCAGCATGAGATAGAGTAGAAAGCGTGTCCATATATAATAATATCATTTAATATATGCACTTGCATGGCCATGCAACAAGTCCTTTGCAGAGAGTTCTAACCCTTGAATCAGTAACTAACTATTTGAATTTGATAACTACCTCTTTTGTGTGTAAATAGGCATAATCCTTTCTATTTTGAATGAACAAACAATCTAATGTGTTCTTCTTCCTTCCTTCCTTTTGTAGTTTCCTGAAATCTCTTTTCTTACAAAACATTCTCCTAGATCTATATTGTTGGTTCAAACAAGAATTTTAAACAGGAAATTATTCAATACTAACCATGGTAATAGCTTCCTCTACATCATCCTTGTTTCTGCCCGCCACACGTCCTCTCAGGGATTCCAAAGCATCTCTAAGCTTCTTCAGAAGAACATGCTTCTCCAATGAAGCAGACTCTCTTAGTCGAGCCTGTAATCCATAGAAAACTAGTTTATAATTTTATTTTTAGATTTCCATTTTCTTAACAAATTAATCTTTCCAAAGCTTGTCAGCTTGGGAGAGAAGAGAAAAGTAAATAAATTAGGAAAAAAAAAACCATCATCACTCAAACAAATTTACCAACTGGTATAGTCCAACAACTTTTTTATAAAATCCAATAACAGCATCAAAATAAATCATAAATTTTGAATTTATTTTCGTAACTAAAATCAATTCTCAAAGATAAGTCAACTTCCAGTACAACTAAAATCAAGCTCTTCAACAATTTATGTAAAACTTGCAAACAAAATCAAAACTCCAAAGAAAATTTTGCACAATTTCAAGCAAACTTCACCTCTTCAGATAACTTAGCAGCAGCAGCCAAACCCTTCTCAAATTTACTAGCGAGGTCGCGAACAGAGAGGCGTTTCTGCTGTTCCAAGAGCATTGCAGTCTCCCAGGCCACAACCTCCTTCATGGAAAGTACTTTTGGATCATCTTTTGTATCCACAATCTGATTGTTGGCTCCAAGTTTGTAATTAGGAAAGCGACTTGAAGTAAATATTACATCAGCTGATACAGCTGGAACAGCATCTTTCTGCATAGTGTCTCCAAAATCACGACTTGCCCTCGTCATTACTCCAAACTAATTATCCTGTATGACAACCAAACAATACGATTAACAAAACAAGAAATTATGCTCATAATCATTATAAAAGGACTTCTCAACCCAAAAGCCAATTGGTGTGGGTCAGCATTAACAACCAGAACTATCACAATAAAGTAACTAAAATCTAATATATACAAAAGAAAAATAACAACTTTGCTTGTTCCAAAATTGGAGCGACCCTCTCAATTTTCAGATTTATAACCAGCTGGGAAATTTTTATATAACACTAAATTATATTCTCTGTGTTTTCTCTCAGCTTTCTAGGCAACCAAACAGCCAATTAGAACGCCAAAATGAAAAGGAAAAAAAAAACTGAAGTTGTTAAACAGAAAATCAGAATTAAAAAAGAAAAATCAGAATGCTTGTTTTCTTACATCAATTTGTATCAAACAAACAAACCTTCAAAGCACAGTAACAACACTTATCATAGCAACTAAAACAAACTCCGGGAGAAGAAAAAACCAAAAAAAATATAATTTTGAAAAACTAATAGAGAAAACTCACATAAAAGGCAAATAAGTTTAAACCCAGTAATGCCAAATCGTCAGAGAAAGAAACAGAGAACTACGAAAAGGAAACCCTTAACTCTTTAAGATTGTTTGGTGAGAGGAGAAAGGCAGAAAAAGTTAACAATGGAGACAAAGAGGGTAACTTGGACTCACAGATCATGAAAAAAGGCCGTAGAAGAAAAACACAGAGAAAATAAGTAATGGGGATTTGGGGAATCTTAGATCAGATAAGTAGAAAACGGAAAATCTTGGTTGATTATGCAAAGACCAAAGAAAGACAGAATGATAAATTTTCTGACAAATTTAAATAGAAGAAGCAGAAGAAGAAAATGATGAGAGAAAAAGGAGAGTGTACAAAGCTGGGTTGGCTTACTTTTTAAAAAGGAAAGCAACGAAACACGGAGAAGGGAAACAAAAGCCGGCCTTATGACTTGAGTATCCAAAAAAATAAAATTACATTTTTCTAATTAAAATTTGAACAAAAAAATTGAACAATGAGGAATATGGCAAGCATTTAAAATTGGTGAATTAATTTGTAAATATTTTTTAAAAAATTTTATATAAAAATTAATGTAATTCTCATTTTTTCCGTCACAAATTAAAAAACTAGGGCTAAAGGTTACTATATTCTATAAAGCGAATCACTCTCTCCATTTTAACTCAATACAAATAATTTTTCGAATTTTAAATTTAGTTCAATTATGCCTCTTAAACCCGAATTGTAAGTCAACTCGGTTAGATGAAAGGTAACTTATTTCATAAAATATAGTTCATAAATTAATTTGTACTAATTTTAAAATTTTATAATTTATTTATACTGATTCAAAATTAAGAAAACGACTAAATCCATAAAATATAGTTCAGTTTTAACCAAAAACAAAAAAGTATGAACCTAAGAAAAATATAAATATACTAATTTATATATTATATTTGAAAAATATTTTATAGTGAATTTCATTAATTCTGTAAAATTAAGAGTTTATATTAATTTTAAATGGTATTTGGTTTAGCTGGAAGTAGCTAATAGCTTCTTTTTATCTCTAAAAGTTAAGTCAAAGTATTTTATAAAACTTTATAATCAATAGCTGAAAATTGAATTTAACTTTAATTAGCTACTATTTAAAAAATATCTATTTTGGAGATTTTTTTCATTAGTTATTAATTGATTTAATTTTATTTTTAAATTGAAATATGTTACCCTTATATATTTATTAATTACAAAATTCTTACTACCTCTAAATTGAATTTTTCAATCAATAAATTATTTATAATTACAAATATAAAAATATTACAAATAATATTAAATTTATTTATAAATATACATATATATTTTTAAAATTTTTATTTATAATTAATTAAATTTTATTATGTTTGTGATCTTAATTATAGTATATAATTATATAAAATAATTATTTTATTTACTTATACTTCATATAAAAATATATATTTCGAATAATATAAATTATATATTTATTAATAATTTTATATTCTAACAACAGCAGTTCAATTAATTTTATCAAACACCAATATTAATAAGCTATCAATCAGCTAACAACTATTATCTATCAGTTGCATTCAAAAGTTAAAACAAACATAACCTTAATGTCTTTTTAGTTTTTGCTAAATTTTAGTGATTTGATTTTGAGGTTAAAATTTTTAAGAGATTTATCACATTTAACAATTAGATTTGCAATATAAATGAATTATAGTATTCCGGTTTTTTTAAGGCTAAATTTATCAAAACAAAATTTATTTGAATCGAATTTGGATCTATTCATTTAAATTATAATGGATTTCGGGTCAATTTTTTTATTATTAGGAAATATAAAAATTTATTAAAAGTCAACAAACATGCAGCATAATTTTTCATTAATTATTATGTTTTTAGAAGACTTGAAATTAAAAAGGAAAAATAAAATTTATAACTTAAAAAATGGGGCCAACCCAGCACAGTCGTGGTTGATGGTTCTCTTCAAATAGAAGAATGGTCGTTTTAAGCAAAAGGAGAGGAAACAAAGAAAAAAAAAAGCCATGTTTAGCATTACACTTGGAAGTAGCATTTTTCGAAAAAATCCTTGTATTTAAAATTTTTTTTTGAATTAAAATAAGTGAATAGATAATTTTTTTAAAGAAAATTTGAAAAAAATAATTTATAAAAAATTAAAAAAATCAATCAATTAAATCAAAAAAATTTTAATATATATTTTGAAAACTCTCAACAATAATGTCAAATACACACCTAAGCAGTAGTGGCCAATGGGGATAATATTTTAGAAATAATGCTACATATTCTAATATTTTTTTGACTTAACTTGTTCCAACTATAATTAAATACATATATTATATTTATTCATTTATTTTATCTAATTTAGATTAAAAAAATAAATATTTTATGCCAACCGATAAAAATTGAAACAAAAAAATGGAAAGAGATATCATTTCTCTGTTTCATTTTATTGTTTAAGTGGTGGATTAACGGAAATGTCCTTTTCGTTTCTGTTAGTTGACCAAAAAGCTGTTACCCATTAGTCTTTTTCATTGGCCCGTTTGGAATACTAAGTTGCTAATCAATTACCAAAAAGCTATCAATTAGGAGAAGCTACATCAAATTATGAATTAATGATAATAAATATTAGAAAAATTTCGATCTAATCTCTATAAAATGTACCAAAAAGCAGTCCCCATTAATTTTTTCTTCAGATAACATTAATCATATTTTTCTTTTTTTGCAAACACCCCTCAACATTTACATCTTAATTAGTAGGTAAAACTAGAGAAAATTTCAAAGGCACCGTTTTGATAAAATTTATATATTTCATAAAATTTATTGGTTTTTAATCCATGATTGTAAAACTAATAGATTCTATACATTTCATTGTTTAGTTTTTAAACTTATGTTTAGTTCAATGACCCCAATTAGTGGCAGAGACATATTCACTTATGACTGAGCAATAGTCTTATTCAACTTTTTAAAATATATGTAATAATATGTAAATTTATATTATTTTTTAATATTTACCTACATAAAAGATATTAAAAATTTTATTTTTAAACATTCAACTTAGATTTATGGCTTTTTATACCTCTTAATTAGGCTTATAGCTGTTTACCCCTTAACTTAGGAGGTAGCTCCGGCATTAATCAAAATATATGAATTTAACAATTAATTTTTAATTTTATCCTTTATCAAATATTGAAATTTTATTATTAATTAAGCATATGCAATTAATTCCACCATATGCCTAAAAATAAAAAATAAATAAAATTAAATACTTTAAAAGTTTAAAAATAATAGAAAAATAAAAAATAAAATTAATAGCAACCTATAAAGATATAAAAGTTAACATGAAACGATAAATTATTATACGTTGTACTAAAACATATTTTTTATTAATTATTTAATGAATATTAAGTCTATATTATGCATAATAATAATAATAATAACAATAATAATAATGCAATTATTTGAGATTAAAAGGAAAATGAATTTTGTTTTTTTATGATTAAGAATAATTTTGAAATATTATTAATTTATAAATTACAATCTTAAAATTAAAAAATTTGATAGTCGTTTTCATTGATGAAAAATAGTGGATTTTGGAATTTTCTATTCAGTATATAGAAAATCAAATTTTAAAAAAATAAAATATTTTTATATATAAAAATTTTTCTAAAATCCATAAATTTAGATATTTTATAAGTAATCAAACAATAAAATCAACATAAATTTATAAATTATTCAAATTAATTTATCTACAATCTGTCATGGCCAATATTAATTTAATTATGATAATTATTTTAAATTTATGTTAAATTACAAAGTTCTTACTTTAATTTATAGTAATTTATAAAGTTATGATAATTTATTTTAATTGATAAATTATTATGATTTATTTTAATTTTTTATAATTGATAAAATATGCTAATAATTATAATTTATTTTAATTAATAAATTAATTTATAAAAAATATTAAATCAAATAGGACTAAACCAAAATATTTTCGGCTTGGATTGGTTCATAGTAATTCAGTTTAGTTATATTTTTCTATATATGTATCAATTCATTTCAGTTTAGAATTCGGTTTGATTTTAAACTAAACTGATATACACCTCTAACTGCATATCAATGGATTCGGGTTGGCTTCTGCAATTATTTTATAATTATTATTGGTGAATTTGACATAAGATTTATAGTTTATAAAATTAAATTCCTAACATTCTTAAGAGATAAAGTATATTAAAAAAATATATATAATGGACAATTTTGACAAAAAGAAAAAACAAACAAACGAGGATGGCAAAAATTGCGAAATTTGATAATTATAAATAGTTGAATATGCCTTTTAAAAAAATTTTATTATAATTTTATGATGAGATGCATCATTATCTTTCAAAAGTAAAATAATTTTGATATTTTATTTACCATTTTTTAATCTTACTATATGTGAAAAAGAAAATGGTAAATTTTGACTGATTTTCTTCTACAGAAGCTTTCTTTATCAAATATTTATTTTACCAAATTATTCTGACATAGAGCTTAAATTACTATATATTGAAAGTTGAATTGTATTTATAAAATATAAAATCTCAAATATAAAAATTTATTGAACAATTCATAGCCAATCTTTATATTTCATTAATCCTGTCATATGTAAACGGCAATAGCTAACTAATTTGTGAAGTTATTATGATGATAATGAGGTAAATAAAGCAATTAAAAAAGTGCTAAATTGACAATAAATATATTATGATGTTCTTTGATCCCAACAAATTAAGATTATTGGTTTTTTTGACAAAAAAAAAAATAATTGATTTGATTAGGAGATGTTTGAAATTATTGTTGCACATCAAAAAGAATTTTTTAATATAATTAATTATTTTTTTAAAATTTTTTGTAAATTATTTATGAAAAAATAATTATATAAGGCTATATTTTGATTGAAGAATTTTAAATAATCTATGGATTTATGTCAAATACTACTTAAAAAATGTTAAAATTTATGAATTTTAAAAAATTTATCATCCACAAAAATCCTTCATTTTTTTTATTTTCCATCTCTTATGTGGAAATATTTAAAATCAATGAATTTTAATCAATAATTGATTGTTGATAGATTTTTTTATTCAAAAATTATGCATAATAAATTAATAATATTTTAAAACTATCTTTAATCATAAAAAAAAGTAAAAATTAATTTTTTTTTAATTTCGACTAATTGCTTTAACTTATTATTATTATTATTATTATTATTATTATGGTGTTAATATGCATTAAATTATTAATAAAAAATATTTTAGCAATGTAATTAAATATTATAATGTATAATAACTTTATTTTTTTTATTTTTTAACTCTTAAAATAACTAATTTTATTTTTAAAATTTTTAAATATATAGTATAATTAATTGTATATGCTTAATTAATAATAAATTATAAGTATTTAGTAAATAATACAATTGAAAAAATTAATTATTAAATTCATAGATTATGATAATTGAACCAAAAATAAGTATAAATTCACAATATATAAATTTTATATCCAAACCAAACGATATCATTCTTAAAATACATGAATTTTAAAATCTATTAATCCAAACTAATCCAAACCAGGCCTAACTGTTTTATAAAAAAAAACAATTTAAAAAATATAAAAATTTAAAAGTAATTTACAAAAAATGCCTTTTACAATAAATATGTTTTATAAAAAAATAATTTTATTGATTTAAATTGATAATATATCGATAGAAACACATATACAAATATGCTAAAAACCATAAATGATGAAACAGGAAAAAAATTTACAATACTTAGATTAATAGTATAATAAATCGGCTAAATACATATATATTTGAAAATACTATAGTGATTAAAATACAAATAATTATAGTTCTATAACATACTGATGATCATAATTTAATTTGTTATATTTATCAGATCGAAAATGTTTTACCCGTTTAAATTGCCAATACAAAAATAAAACACCAAATAAATAACGAAAAAACCAAACATTACAGCAAAACAATGAGATCATGAAAAATAAACAATAAATATAAATATAAATTTACATAAAATAACCAATTATTTTAAAAATAAATTAATAAAAAATAGGTAAAATGTAAAAAATCACTATTTTTTACTTAATAAAGATGAATGGTAAGAAAAACAAGAAAAAAATTGAGAGGAAATAAGGTTAGGGATCGGAGTCTCGTTGGTATAAACGCTTTGTTTTTTTTTTTTTTGAGAAAATGATTTTTATAGACACAATATTAAACAACACCTCTATAATATACAATATTATTTTTTTAATTAAATATAATGTACAATATTACTATCATATTTTTTTGACTGAAATATTATTATCATATTAAATTTAAATAATAATAAGAATAATAATAATATTATTATTATTTATTTATGAAAACTATTATTATTATTATTAGGAATTTTTGATGTTGGTCAATCCGTTTTGATCGTTTGAGTCGTTTACTTTTCATAATTTCTTCAGATTTATAGCTCTAAAGTGGTTCCTCACTCTTAACTCATCCTCCTCATCAGCCGGTGACCACCACCGTGACTCGCCGGCCGTCGTCTATTTACTGATTCGTAAGTAAATTGTTCACCTCTCTGCTAATTTTCACCTTGCACCATCATATTAGATCTAGGGATTTCTCATTATTTATTCGAACTGGATCATTATTGTCGATTATTAACTAATTTCTTTTAGTTAATTCAAGTTCAGTTCGATTTTCTGAGCTGAATTACATGGATTCAAGTTGATTTTAACGTGGGATTTTATGCCTTTGTCTTAGAAATAGAACTGAATAATGTATCCTATGATTTCGTTAAGTGATCTTTCCTATCGCTTCTATTCTGTGACTAGTATTATCTTAACTTTTTGATTGCATTACGTCGAGGAAGATTTGAGAGCTTTGCCCATGATAAAGAACTGTTATTAGAGTTAACCGAATCAAATCTCCTTATGCGTTTGCCATTCTGAAATCGATTGGCACAGAGCGGAGTCATTAGCGGTCACGATTCGAAGTACTTCTCGACCTCCAAGAAGGTTGAAATCCCTGAACTCAAAGAGGAGCTCAATTCTCAGTACAAGGTCTACTTTCCTCTCCCACTCTACCAATACTTATGCAAAACTAATATTGTTTAATTGTGCGCATATCGATCTTTGATGCTCATCATTTAGGGTTTTACTCATAATTGTAGTTTTCATTCTTCTTTTTAAATATTGTGCCGCATTATCTTCCATTTTAAGTTGGGTTTTTTTTATATGTTATTGTGTAGGATAAGAGAAAAGATGCCGTTAAAAAGGTGATTGCTGCAATGATAGTTGGAAAGGATGTCTCATCTTTTTTCACTGATGTTGTGAATTGCATGCAAACGGAAAATTTGGATCTTAAGAAGCTGGTTTATTTATATCTGATAAATTATGCTAAAAGCCAGCCTGATCTGGCAATACTTGCAGTGAACACATTTGTGAGGGTAAGTACTCTTGAACCTACAATCCCTTGGTTTAATCGGTCCTGCATCTAGCACTTATGTGTAGTTTCTTTTCGATTGATTGTTAGCTTTGTACATTTATTTTTAAGGTGTCATATACAATGAAATAAATGCCGGATTGTTTATGAAGGTAGGATTATTTTCATGTGCTAATTGCTATCTTGTTCCCTTACTGGGTATAATATTACATTCTTACAATTTTCCAAATCACCTAGAGCTTCCAACAATGCATCCTGGTGTTTTTGAGAGTCTATCTACATTCCACCTCAGCTTTCTGTATTTGGATTAAATTCTTATGTCATTTTAAGGAAAGAAAAGATATTCTCTGTTGCACAATTTTCTCATGGTACTTGATACTTTCGAGAAGAGCTTCCAGGAGTAGGCCCTCGGCTCACTTGGATTAGTTCTAGAGGGCTGCACAAGGGAACAACCACCCCTCTCTATCTTTCCGTCTTTTCTTTTCCCTTCTGTATTGTTTCAGTTATGCATTCAAGATTGTAATTACATGCTTCTGCAACTTTTGAAGGCTTGCAACTTATTGTCATTGATGCAGGATTCACAAGATCCAAATCCTCTAATTCGTGCTTTGGCTGTGCGAACAATGGGTTGCATTTGCATTGACAAAATTACTGAATACTTGTGTGATCCCCTTCAAAGATGTCTTAAGGTTGGCTTTAAGAATTGATATAGGTTTTCCTTATTGCCTGTCTGTTGGAAATCAATATTCTTGTTTTCAATCACAGTCTGAATTTACTTTGCTTCTCCAGTCTCATGTCATGCATGCTTTGTCTCTAATCTGGCTTTTTTCACAAATTTAAACAGGATGATGATCCATATGTTCGCAAGACAGCTGCCATTTGTGTGGCCAAACTTTATGACATAAATGCTGAGTTAGTTGAAGATAGGGGCTTTCTTGAATCTGTAAAGGATTTGATATCTGACAATAATCCTATGGTTGTAGCAAATGCTGTGCCAGCCCCTGCAGAGATTCAAGAGAATAGTGCCAGACCCATATTTGAGATCACTAGTCACACACTTTCAAAGCTGCTTACTGCTCTAAATGAGTGCACAGAGTAAGTAAACTTCTCCTGATGCTTCTAGAGCTAGATTGTTGCTGGTACTTGGTGGTTCTAAGCATGATTTAATTGAATTGGAATAGTTCATAGTTCTTTTCAACTTTTTTAATATCCTGAGACAGTTGTGTTTGGATTGTCAACGGAAATGACCGGAAGAAAAGCCATAACTTCAAAACCTAGTCATGTATATTCACAACTGTGTGATAATCATGTATGCTGTGCTTGTTATTGTATTCTTTTCAGCCTCCAGCTTTCTCTCTTCTGTTGCAACTTTTTCCTGAAATAATAATATGCTCTCTAGTTTGTGTACAACCTTCTAGTTTCTGGACCCTCTGCTCTTCATTTCCCTTGTCTATTGATTGTAGTGTTCCTGGTGTAGATTTTTGTGTGGTACCTGCATGCTAGTATCTAGTTATTAGATGGGATGATAAGATTTCAGTGGAGATCAAACGATTCCATTTTTTGGATTATGTCACTATCATTTTTTTTGGGTAATAATCTTGCAATTAATAATCTTCTCAAAATCCTGAAAGTTTTCTCTTGGACAACTTATTGGTTTGTTTATCTAAGTTTATGTTGTGCCGTTTCAGGTGGGGCCAAGTTTTTATATTGGTTGCTCTATCTAGATACAAGGCGACTGATGCACGTGAGGCTGAAAATATAGTGGAACGAGTTGCTCTACGACTGCAAAATGCTAATTGTGCAGTTGTCCTATCAGCTGTTAAGGTAACTTGCTATTACTGTTTTCTTCATGTTTTGCTTTATCATTTTTAATGTCATGCCTTTCCCAATCATTAACTTATCACATTTAATCAGTTACTATATTTCTTTTTTCTCATTTTTACCTTACAGATGATCCTCCAACAAATGGAACTCATCACCAGCACCGATGTCGTCTGAAATCCTTGCAAGAAAATGGCCCTTCCTCTTGTGACTTTACTTTCTGTGAAACCTGAGATACAATATGTTGCATTGCGGAATATCAACCTAATTGTACAGAGAAGGCTGACAATACTTGCATACGAAATTAAGGTAATGGACATAGGCCCGGCGATCATATGAAATTTACTAATTTACTTAGGAAAATCCTACTTGTGCTTCTCACTCACATATGGCCATGCTATGATTAATTATGTCATTTCTCTATTTTGTTTGCTTGTAAATTTCAGGTGTTTTTCTGCAAGTACAATGATCCAATTTATGTGAAGATGGAGAAACTGGAAATTATGATAAAGCTTGCTTCAGACTGAAATATAGATCAAGTATGCTTTTATTTATTTATTTATTTTTGAGTCAGATTTGGTCCGTATATGATTTGCATTTTCAGTTATGGGTTATCTGGAATTATTGAAGTTGTGATCTTCTCCTGATGAACACTTCTGCAGTTCTTGTTGGAGTTCAAAGAGTATGCTACAGAAATAGATGTGGATTTTGTCAGAAAGGCTGTTCGTGCCATTGGCCGCTGTGCCATTAAGTTGGAGAGAGCAGTTGAGCATTGCATTAGTGTTCTGCTAGAGTTGAATAAAATTAAAGTGAATTATGTGGTTCAGGAGGCTATTATTGTGATCAAAGACGTATTCAGAAGATATCCTACTGTTAGTACATGACCTACAAACTAACCTGAGAGAAGTTGTATCTGCATAGACAACATTAACAAGTTATAAAGCAAATACTTAAAGCTAGGAGAATAGAATACATAAGTGGTCAATGCAGATAGATATGATTATTATGTGGTGGTTTGTCTGTTTCAGTCCTCTCAATTTACATGCTTTATCCTTTTGATAAATTGATGAAATTCTAGTAATATGTAGTTTGCTAGGGTGGAATACTTGTATGCTGCATCTAGAAATTTGTTAATTTATCTGTACAGCAACTATTATTAGTTTTCAGGTTTTTTTGCAAATATTGTTTTGATTGTTTTTCTTAAATTCTAATGGATGTTGCTCTCATGCCCATGTATACTTGACATGTCCTTTATGCCTTCTCACCACAGATACTCTTCAACAGGTTGTTTTGAATAATGCAACTGTGGAGACAGACAATCCTGATCTACGGGATTGTGCATACTTATATTGGCGACCGCTATCTACTGATCCAGAGGTGTGGTTTCTCCTCTGTTCAAATATGCAATGCCTCTGCATTTCTTTTCTTGATACATTCATATTTATATTCTTTTTAATAGTTACAAGAGCTTCATATCTGAGCTCTCATATGTACACTGCCAGTATTAGCACAAATTCATCCAGTTGGCTACATGTGTCATAATTAGTCTGCCTGCATGAGCTAGCTAGTTTGTTTGTCCATGCTGTTAACCCAGTTACTTTTGTCCCTCCACTGCAGGGGCAGTGTTGCAACTGCTGGACGAGGTTGAATCCTATACATTACTCAGACAATAAGAAAATCCAAATTCATTTGAAATTACACTCGTCACATTTGCAAACATTACACTTTATGGGCATTATTTGAAATTTCATGGGTGAACACTTTATACATTGGTCATGTGGAAATTTTTATTTTCTTACATGTTTGTCTTATAGCTACACTTCAATCTTGCAGGCTGCTAAGGATGTTGTGTTAGCTGAGAAGCCTGTGATTAGTGATGATTCAAACCAACTTGATCCATCACTTCTTGATGAGCTTCTTGCAAACATTGCTACATTATCCTCTGTATATCACAAGCCCCCTGAAGCGTTTGTAACCCGTGTGAAAACGACAATGCTGAGAACTGATGATGATGATTGTGCTGATGAGAGTGAAACAGGCTATCTAGAGTCTTCTTCTCATCCTGCTGATGGTGGTGCATCTCCACCAACAACTTCAAGTAATGTTCAATATGGTGGATCAGGACAACCTGCCCCAGCCTCTCCTCCACCTGCTGCTCCTGTGTCAGATTTACTTGGTGACCTTATAGGTATGGATAATAGTGCCATTGTCCCTGTTGACCAGCCATCTACTCCTGCTGGGTAAGTATGATGCAGAGATTATTTGTGGGAGTAGGGACTTATGACCACCATATAAGAATACTAGGCTATATTAATATTTTGCAAAGCTTTTTTTTTTATTCACCCAAAAATGGACACCCTGCGCATTTGCAGCTATAATTGCATGTCTAAAATGATGCTTACCAGATCTTTTGAACTTGTTGCAGCCCTCCTTTGCCAGTCCTAGTTCCAGCGTCAACCAGTCATGGTTTACAAATAAGTGCATAACTAACACGAAGAGATGGCCAAATCTTTTACAGCTTACTGTTTGAGAACAACTCACAGGTTCCCCTCGATGGATTCATGATTCAGTTTAACAAGAACACATTTGGCCTTGCTGCTGCTGGACCTTCGCAGGTTATTTTTACCTCAAAATTTTCTGAGCCAGTATTTCTATTATTTGGCTCATTTTGAATTAACATGACATCATGTTGTCTGTTAGGTTCCACAATTGCAACCAGGGACATCAGCAACGACTTTGCTCCCTATGTTATTGTTCCAGAACATGTCTGCTGGTCCTCCAAACTCACTTTTGCAAGTCGCTGTGAAAAATAATCAACAGCCAGTATTGTACTACAATGGCAAAATCTCATTGCATGTGTTCTTCACCGAAGATGGGAGGATGGAGCGTGGCAGCTTCCTAGAGGTAACAAGAGAGATTTTTTTTGTAGGAAGACATTACAATTATGATGATTTATTCTTGGAAGTTTCATGATGATTATACTGCTGCAAGTTTTCTTTCTATCTTCTTTCCTATTATGCGATAAATATTTCTGCATGTGAGATATGTCACTATCAGACATTTAGATCCATGCATTTGTTTCACACCTTCTGCTGATCTCCAGTAGCCAGTTGCATTTGACCATTTGAAGAGTTTAGCCAGTAAGAGGACCTAACTGCACTGGACATAGCATGGGCCCACAGGTTACTCAAATAATAAGACGAATTCTCCTCCTTCTGGGTATGGTCTCTCAAGCGAACTGAGTAATCTTACCTTTTTTTTTATGCAATTGCATAGTCATGCCTAAGGAAAGGAGTAGGTAATGAACTCTGATATTTATCCTAGATATCAATTGGATCTATTGAATGGGATCATGGAGACATGACTCTAAAGGCACGGATTAATAACTTAACTGAAGCACCTGGCTCACCCTTTATGCTCCCGAGAAGGCATTCTTCACAATTACAGACTCCGCACTTGCTTTCTTTACTGCATAAGGGCATAAGTGAAGTCAAGGGATTTCCTTCTAACTAGCGGCTGAGAATAGACCTTCATAATTCTTGAAAGGACCACATCTCTGAGTTTGTACGCTTTCCATTAGCCTGACAATCCAACCTGGCTCAATGCTTTTAAGAACTAAAGAAGCCTAGGTGATTTTATGCATAACTAAAGAGGATTAGCTGATTCGAGGTTTGTTCGCAGACATAGTACTTGTTGTGCATCATGCTTGTTTGGCTGAATTTTTGAGTATCGAAATGATGTTTTTTCTTTTAGTGAAGAGGGTGGTAGCGATTCAATCATCCATTGCTCTTGACCATCTGTGTTTTTGTGCTTTCTGTGTCTTGAGACTGATAAATTTGCACCAAGAGTAATCACATTTCTGGGACTTTGAGGATATGTTAGGAACTTGGCAAAGTCGGGACTCAGAAACTTCATGATATGACGCATATGAGAGATTAAGGAAACACTTGTTTGCGAGAAATTAGGAGTTTGCTACTATGATTGATTATCAATCTCTGTTATTGCGGTTGGAATCTCATTTTGTATGATATGATATGCCCTTGCAGACATGGAGATCACTTCCAGATTCAAATGAGGTCTCAAAAGACTTTCCAGGTATTATAGTGAATAGTGTAGAAGCTACTTTAGACCGGTTGGCTGCATCTAATACGTTCTTTATCGCAAAGCGGAAACATGCCAACCAAGATGTTTTCTACTTCTCTGCTAAACTTCCTCGAGGAATTCCATTTTTTATTGAACTTACAACTGCCGTCGGAACCCCTGGGTTCAGGTGTGCAATCAAATCTTCACACACTGAAATAGCACCGCTTTTCTTCGAAGCTGTCGAGACTCTTCTCAAGGTTTAATTACTTTTTTTGGTATCATCCATATATATATATATATATATATATTATCTTTTCCATTTTCATTTTCAACAATTTTTGGTTTGTGTAAAACTGGCATCGAGTGGTGATAGATCATTCTGGCCTTGGTTATTTTTTCTTTATTCCTCTGTATTAATTAAAAATGTAGACTCTGGTATGAAGTCCTTAATATTGGTAGTGACTCGGGCACATGTAGGCCATTTCTTTTTAAATTTTTTTGGCATATTTATGGAAAGAATTAAGTGGGTTTTCTGAGTAGAGTTTCAGGGATTTGTGAGTTTTGATTTCACATCATTTATTTTGGTTACTTTTTATGCAAATTTGAAGCCATATCAGTATTAGGTTAAAATAGTAAAATCTATTGATTTTAATTAATATTTTTTTTATTAATTAGAAACTAAAAAATCACATCATATTCAAGTTTTGTAGGTTATAGTTTGACAAGGCTGAATTATTTCCACATAAAAGATTAAGAAAGTAAACCAGCAGCAGATATAATTTAAATAAATAAAACTACAGACAGATAACATCAATTTTTAAGGTATGGACTTCTATGTATTAAGAGTTACTCAATTGGTTTTGTTTATTACAATGACAAATCATTTCAAAAATTTATTTGATAAATAATGTGCAATAATGCAATAAAATATATAAATTTGCTTCTTAGATTTAGTATACAATAGCTGTAGGGAGTGAAGGTAACAATCGGTCCACATACATACAAATGTTCTTTGAAAAGAAAAATCAATACGAAGAAACTCACATGGTTAGATTAGATCTATAAGTGCAATAGAGGAATTCTATAATTATGAGATAAAGAGAAAGGGCATGTGAAGAAGACATGTGGCAAGTGGTAAGCCTTTGTATTACTGCATGAAATTATAAGATTCTCTTCACTCTTGATCCGAAATATGAGTACGAATTTTTTATGGAAAATTTTTAAAATTTATGAGAAATCGTTTTATTTTTTTAATGAACTTATCCGGGGTGAATTTTAGATTGATAAAAAAAAAAAATTAGTTATTCATGCGTGGGTCCAAAAACACCCAAATGCAAATAACCTTCTGCTACCCATTTAAAGAGGATCCTACCACATGACACCCCAACATCCATAAGGCTATACAAGACACTGCTTGACATTATAGTGGTTGGTAAGATGACGGTCAAAGGCAGTTCATGAAATAATCTTTTGATAAATTAATGAATACCATTGTTGCATTTACATTTATGAGTTGAATAAAAATTAAGCCTCTTCCATTTAAATGTATGAATGATATAATTTAGAGGAATGCTATCGATATTTTCTTAAAAATTTTTATTATACATTTCTAATATAAAAAAAGGTATGTATTTTTTTATTTATAAAATATTAATATTTGCATAATAAAAGTTGATGTTCTATATAAATGAGAGACAAATATCATTTTTATATTGAACATATTATATAAAAAAATATTGATAGTTGAATGGCAACCCATTTGACCAAACCAAAGCATTGCAAAGCAACTTGTACTAATTTGCTTCTTGTTTAATTTTCCAACCTTCCCATCAAATTTACAAATATAGAATCTTAGGTATGGAATATTACTTGTCAATCATGAAAGGTTTCTATTTAGATAAACCGTCAAATTAATGGGACCAATAACATATTGATTCTTCCTTACTCAATAAACTTTAAGGTTACTACTAATTAATGTTTGATAGTTTATTCCAACCTCATAATTCAATCCACATTCAAATTTTAAAATATCTTTATTGTTTTTTATTCATAGCACTTTTAATCAGAATTTTGGATTTATAATTTCACATTCAATCATTCTAATACTTTTCTATATATTAAGTAATTCAAAATTTTTTATATTAATATTTACTTTAGATGAATAGAAGGCGGGATAAAAGTTAGCATGACAAAAAAAAAATTTCTGCTTCATATTCCTGCTATATAGTATAATTGCAATTACACTGTATCATTGAATTTATCAATACTATATAAAAAAATAAATATACCCTTAATTTTTGTAAAATGAGTGGAGTGAAGTGGGAGGGTTAATTTTATCTATAATCACCGAAATTTGCTCTTATTATAATAAAATTACAAAATTTTTGTTGTCCCAATAAAGTTATTCGACTATATTTTTGTTTTATTAAAGTCACTTTCGTTTAATATTCTCAAATTAATAACAGAAAAACTGATGTAATAGTTGATATGTTATCGGAAATATGATGTTGCAGCTATTATGTTATTGGAAATCTAACGTGACAGCTGATATATCTATCAAAAAAATAAAAATATAATTTATTAATTTTTTTGAGAAGAAAAAATATTATAATTTTATTGTTATAAAACCGAAATTCAGTAATATTAGATAAAATTAACTCGAAGTGAGAGTGATAGGATTATAAAGAAGAGTAAGTTGACAGGTCATATGGGCATTTTTAGCTTATCTCATGCGGGCCTTACCCTTCTACCAAAATCCTTCTCGTCCTTTTCTCGCTAATTCAACCTCCACCTTCACCAACCTAAAATTTCTATGCATATTTTATTTTTAGAAAAAATGACTATTTATTCTCTATATATTTTAATGTAATACATTACTATTTGTTTTCCGGGTTTGAAAATGATGTAATTTGTTAAATATATTTTATCATAATCTACTAATACGTTATTTTATTGGATTTTTTATTAAAAATATGTTAGATTGTAATAAAATAACTATTTACCTTCTAAAATTTAACGTGTTATACTTATATTCTCTCCAAATTTAATTTATTGTACTAACATCCCTCATAAAATTTAATATATTGTACTAAAATCCTTAGAGTAAAACATAATTTTTTTTTACTAACGTTAAATATTTTAAAATTTAATAAAATGACTATATAGTTTAACGGAGATAAAATATATAAGACAAATCGTATAATTTTCATACCTTATGAAATACTGGTGTATTAGTCAAATTATACGAGATAAATAATATTTTTTTTTATTTTTAATAATATCAAGATGAAAAAAAGTAATAAAAAATAGTTGATATTTCTTTTATTTTTCATTCTTTAATAAATTTTTTTATTATTCTTAAGAGGAGAGAAAAAATGACAAATTTATTCTCTTTTAATCAAAAATTTTAAATTATATAAAGGATATTTAAAACTTAAGGAATACGTGCCCAAATCCAAATCAGTTTATAATATTTGAGTTATATCCGAATTATTGTTTTTTATAAATGAAATGACATTCATGTCCCTAAAATCCAGTTTATATGTACATGACATTATTTTATTATTTTATTTAGGGAAAGTTATTTACCATGAGTATTTTTTTTACAAGAAAAATAATTTCAAATTGTAGCTATATATCGATAGAAATATATATAAATCTGCTAAAAACTATATATAATAAAATAATAAAAAAATTTCATGGTATTCAAGTTAATAGCATAATAAATCAGCTTAAAGTCTATAGATTTGCTAGTTCTATTGTTACTAGAATATTTATAATTCAAGTTATGCAATATACTGACAACTATAATCTAAATTTTTATCTCTATTGTATTGAATAAGTTGTCTGTCTGAATTGTCTATACAAAAAAACGCCACAACAAAATGATAAAAACAAAACGTCGTAAGAAGATGATAAAATCAAACAATGCAACAAGATGATGAAATCATGAAAATCTATATCTATGTGGAATAATCATTTACTTTATAAATAAATAAACAAAAAAGATAAAGGGAAGTAATTTCAGACCAATATTGAAGTTTAAAATTAGTTCTATCTGTATTATCATATTATATTAATATATTTTCCATTAAATATTTTGTTAGAAATACATTAAATTGTAGTGAGTTTGACTTATTATACTAATAGTTCATATAAATTTAATTCATTGTACTAATATCCCTAAAGTTTGACCTATTATAATAGTATTTTTAGAGCAAAAGAAAAAAAATCTTTATGACTAAGTGAAAATACTTTAAAATTTAACAAAATAATAATATAATTTAACATAAATAAAATAGAAAAAAAATATTAGTACAATATATCAATATTCAGAAGGTGAATAATAATTTTTTTATTTAATTATATTGATTAAAAAATAATTGGTATTTGAAAAAAATATAAAACATATAAAAATAGAGTATTTTTTAGTTATGATAACTGATTGAATAAATTTATTTTTAAGAATAAAATTAATTTAATTAAAAATAATGGTGTTAAAAAAAATCCACAGGCAGTTTTACATTTTTATAATTTAAAATATGAAGTTCTTTTTTTTCGGATAAAAAAAGTCTTGTAGCTTATAATATTAATAAATTAAATTTTTTTATCATAATAATATTAGAATATATTGAGCTAATGTTAATGTTTAATGTTTTTACAATTTTTAGTATGCTGAATTAATTAAGATTGTAAAAACCGATTCGGTCAATTAATAAAGAAAGACAATGAATTACAGATTTAAAGTCGAACTGGAATTAAATCAGGGTCGAACCGGTCTATATAAAATTATTGTAAAATATAATATTTAACATATTTTATGCATAATAAAATATAAAAATTATTTAAATTAAACATATTTCATACACAATAATATGTTCAAAATATTAAATATTGAAATTCAAATTAATATATAAATATATTTCTAAATATTTTTAAGTGTAATAATATCGTTATTTATATATTATTTTAAAAATATATATAATTTATTTATCTATATATTTTTTATTTTTAAAAAATTTATAATAAATAATAATTTATAAAAAATAATATTCAACATTCATTAATTTCTCAAGTAAAATATTTTATATTGAAATAACTAATTTCAACAATAATTTATATGATAATTTTATCATGATATATATTAGTAATATAAATACAAATATATAAAATTCAAATTTATTAAATATATATATATTTAAATAATATTAATACTTTTATAAAAAATTAAATTAATGCATAGTTATATATTGAATTATTGATAATATATATTGATAATAAATATTTATAATTCACAATATCAAATAATTTTAAAAATTATTTATTTTTCATATTTTTACTTTTATAATAAAAATATAATTTACTTTTATAATAAAAATATAAAAAACTAAATATTTATTTTATACAAATCTCTTTTCAATAATACGAATAATTTTATAAATAGTTAATATTATGTAAATCTTGATAAGTTCATTTGTAAATAAAACTAATATAAAAAATGATATTTTTAACCACATATCACAAATGGTTTAATAGCAAAAGCTTGAAAATTACATTTATAGACTTGTTCAATTTTCCACCATGCACAAGAAGTAATATTTTTGAGAGAATTTACAATTCACATGACTAAAAAAACTAGTCAAAACCAATCAGATCAATCGATTTATGGTTGAACCAGCCGGTTTGCTGGTTCTTAGAACGGTCTAAAAACTCTAGTTCTTTTCTTCAAAACTGCCTATTCTAACGACCGACTTTTCCAGATGAATCAGCCGGGTCGTTTTTACAACAATGGAGCTAATGCATATTTCGTTACACATCAGCATTAGTTTAACATATTTTAATATTACTATAACAAGAAAATTTAAATTTATTAATAAAATAAACTACAAATTTTTTTTAATCAAAAAAATAATTTCATATTTAAAATTATAGAAGCACGAAACCAATTTTTTGGTTTTTTGGAACTTTCATATGTAAAATTCGAGCCAAAATATACATCTAAACTGTAATTATATGCAAACTCAAGGGGTATGAATATAATTTAGTTTTCAAATTGCAAGCATCATTAATACAGAAAGCTGCAGGAGCGACAGAAGATAGTGGTCATCCATACTGACAAAATAGGCGGACTCAATCTGCGGGTCCCACAAAGGAGCCCACTTACCTCGTTTATACCGACAGTTCCGGCTGTTTCTATACAGTCCACGTGGCGCTAGCAGTTTCGGCCGTCTCTACAAAAAAGATGAAAGGACAATACAGTCATTTTCTTTAGGAAATTAACGTCAGAAATCTTAAAAATCAAACGTCCCAATCCAACGGCATAAAACGGACCAAAACAAAAAAGGAGCGAAATAACATTAACCGTTCGATCTCACAGCCTTTGCCCTATCGTTTCCTTATATAACCGCACATTTCCCTGCCAAATTATCTGCATACCACCCCACATACTCACTCCCTAATCATCTCTATCTCCTTCATCGAGCCTCACTCGGGCTCGATTATCGGAATCATCTAATCTCACCGCCGGTTAGTCTCCGGTGAGTTTTTCATTTTCAGATCTGATTTCTTTTTCAATTTTGAGTTCTGTATGTATGCTAAGAAAACAGCGAAATGAACTGAAATTCTTGTGTCTTAGGCGTCTGTTTTACACTAAGCTCATTGTCACTGATAGTTTATGTTTAGTTAGTTGAAACTTTGTTTTATTCTTTCCCGCATTTTCTCGCCAGCCAAACGGGCTAAATCCGTTTGTCTCTTATTTGAAGCTTTGTTGATCGAATTTTGTTCTTCATTGATAATCTTAGCAGCAGAATTTTTGTTTCTTTTTTTGAAAAATAATTTTTACTAGATACTCATATATTTTGACAGCGTGCTTTGTTCTTAAGTAGTTCGGTGATTTTTCTTATGTTTCGTTCGTTTTGTTTTGCAAAATTTTGCAACTCATTTCGAGTTTTAATCACATTTACTGCATTTTCCCTCTTTTTATGCGTTTTGCTGCAATCCAAACGGTTTACATAGACGAGTGAATTTCTAACATCGTTTTCTGTGTATCATCTGTTTTCGCAGGAACGAAAATGAGAGAAATCCTTCACGTTCAAGGTGGACAATGCGGGAACCAGATCGGATCTAAGTTCTGGGAGGTAGTGTGCGACGAGCACGGCATTGACCCCACTGGACGATACACTGGATCCTCTGATCTGCAGTTGGAGCGCGTCAATGTGTATTACAACGAGGCTTCCTGCGGACGTTTTGTCCCTCGAGCTGTGCTTATGGATCTTGAGCCTGGTACCATGGACAGTGTGCGCACGGGTCCCTATGGTCAGATCTTCAGGCCGGATAATTTTGTGTTTGGTCAGTCTGGTGCTGGAAATAACTGGGCCAAAGGGCATTACACTGAGGGAGCGGAGCTTATTGATGCGGTTCTGGATGTTGTAAGGAAGGAGGCTGAGAACTGCGACTGTCTCCAAGGTATATGGTCGTATTTTCTTATATTGAACTTCATTTAATTTCGATTATTATCTTTGATTCCTTCTTTCCAGATGGCATTTATTTCCTTTATTTTACAGTTTTTCGTTAGAAGTACTAAACTTAAGCAATCGGATCACATATCATACTTAATGCTTGTGATGGGGAATTGCTTTGGCATTTAAACAGCATATGCTTGTATCCTATAATTTTAAGTTTAGAAGAAAGGAATGTGAAGCTTATCATCGTAATTGAGCTTTGTAGGTTATTTGGCTTATAATTTATTCCATATCTGTTGTCCTTTTCTGTAGGTTTTCAAGTTTGCCACTCACTTGGTGGTGGAACTGGTTCTGGAATGGGAACTCTCTTGATTTCTAAGATCAGGGAGGAATACCCCGACAGAATGATGCTTACTTTCTCTGTGTTCCCATCACCCAAGGTTTCAGATACTGTTGTCGAGCCTTATAATGCCACCCTCTCAGTACATCAATTGGTTGAGAATGCAGATGAGTGCATGGTGCTGGACAATGAAGCCTTATACGATATATGTTTCAGGACTCTCAAGTTGACTACTCCTAGCTGTAAGTGCAATTTAGAATCATGTTACATCCAGAATTTGTGATTTCCAGTTCCGTTTTTTCCATTGATGAAATTTTTACTAGCTTGTTGAGTTTATAATGGAATATGATGTGTGTTCCATATTAAATGGATTAATAACCTTAGATGGATGCTTTCTTAGGTACAGGGGATGGGATATAGGATCTTATTCAGGGTTCAGAGTTGAGATCACTTGAGTTTTATTTAATTGTCCATGCAATCAAAGAAAATGGTTGTGAATACTTTAGTTTTTCTTAACTTTTCTTATGGTTGGATTTGTTTCTTTTTTAACTATTGCATCAGATTGACCTGTTTGGCCTATCTTAGAGTAGAGTCTATTAGCTCCTTGGTTGCCTAATTTAATTTAATTTTCCACCATATGCAGTTCATCAATTATCTGAGTTTGTCAGTTTTTAGCTATGTATTGTAATGTTGGTGCTGAATGATTAGATCTTCGGTATCCAGATTAGACAGATGTTTTTTCTAGTCCTCATTGATAGAGATTTTAATGTCTCTTAAATGTGTTTATTCTTGGAACCAGAATTTTATGTTGGTTTTGACTTTGTATTTGTAAACCCAATATCCAATTATAGCTTTATGACTGCCTTGTTTGTTATTTCTAATTAAGGTGACATGATCCTGCTATATAACCCCATAGAACAAAAAAGGTTTAGGTTTTGTGATTAGTAAAGTTTGTTTATTGCGAAGAAGAATGGGGTATGTTTGTCATGATGCTGAATATTACTTGTTTATTCGTTCACCGAAGTTGTAGATATTTTCTCTTTGAAATTGCCTATGAAGGACAATAAGTTCGCATTTAATGTTACTATTTGTTTATGGTATTTTATCAGCTCTTCAAAGTCATGCCAGGCTTATACGGGAATTGTTCTCCCTTGTTGCTTCATATATATATTTATTTATGTAGAAGCATGATATTAATTTTGCATTGTTGATTTTGTAACAGTTGGGGATCTGAACCATTTGATCTCTGCAACTATGAGTGGGGTTACTTGCTGCCTTAGGTTTCCTGGTCAGCTTAACTCTGATCTTAGGAAGCTTGCTGTGAATCTGATCCCCTTCCCCCGACTCCATTTCTTCATGGTTGGATTTGCTCCATTAACATCACGTGGCTCCCAGCAGTACCGTGCGCTAACAGTTCCAGAACTTACACAGCAGATGTGGGATGCCAAGAACATGATGTGTGCTGCAGACCCTAGGCACGGACGATATCTGACTGCCTCAGCCATGTTCAGGGGTAAAATGAGCACAAAAGAAGTGGATGAACAGATGATCAATGTCCAAAATAAGAATTCCTCTTACTTTGTTGAATGGATCCCCAACAATGTGAAGTCCAGTGTCTGTGATATTCCTCCAAAGGGACTTTCTATGGCATCAACATTCATTGGTAACTCAACTTCAATCCAGGAGATGTTCAGACGAGTCAGCGAGCAATTCACAGCTATGTTCAGGAGAAAGGCTTTCTTGCACTGGTACACTGGCGAAGGAATGGACGAGATGGAGTTCACCGAGGCTGAGAGTAACATGAACGATCTTGTCTCAGAGTATCAGCAATACCAGGATGCCACTGCTGAAGAGGAGCTGGATTATGAGGAGGAAGAGGAAGGAGTAGCCGAGATGTAATGAACCATGAGAGACATCAGCATATGATGATATCCAAATTTATATCTTTTGTGCTTTATGTTGAAACTTATTAGTTATTTCGGGAGATGAAGAAAAGTTGATGTGTATTTCTGTTAATGTTTTGATGTTCTCTGGCTTTGTTCTCATTTCCATTCGTCTTTATAAACATATAAATGGCATATAAATGAAGTTTGCAAGCCTTCGAAGAAGCCCTATCAGTTTATTGATTCTGCTCTTTTTCTCATAATCTCAGAACAATTTTTCTTATATAATTAGCAAAAGCTGAATTTTTTGTTCAATTTTTCAAAATTTGTATCGTGTAATGTTAAAATTAACAACAATTCTTCCTACCAAAAAAAAAAAACAATAGTTCTTGGTTGTGGCAGCACAATGTTGATTCAAAATGATTGAGAAGAAAAATGGACAGAAGTGTGCCGCCACCGAGAATTGGAGATTGTTGTTAATGTTAGAACTTAGAAATGCATGGTATTAGTGGTGGAGCTACGACTGTAAGTCAGGCGGTGCAAAATGTTAGGTTAGGACTCTAAATGAGAAGGTATAAATTTATATAATAATACGTATATTTTAAAAAATTGAGGCCTAAAGCGAGTAAATGTGCCTCCATTACTGTTAGATCCGAAGGCAATCCTTCCAGCTTTCATCACATGCGGGAAAGAAAGAAAGAAGTAAAAAGTGAATATAGTCATACTTCCCATTTTCTTAAAATAACTATTGTCAAGTTTTTCAAGAATTAATTTGGTAAATAGTAAATAAAAAATTAGGGAAAAAAGAGTGGTATGTGTGTCTCTCTCTATATATAAATCTTCAAATGAAGTGACAAACAATACCATTGCCATCTTTTTATTCCTCGTCAGAATAGAAAGAAAGGCTTCTGCTTCTGCATAAGCCACCAACCAAGTTAAAACTCACAATGAAACAGATTACATACAGCAGATCAGATCATCTATTTCTTCATTTCTCTTGTGTTTTTCTTCTTTATATGGGATTTTCAGGATCTGTTGAAGCATACAAGAATTACACAGTGGGTGATTCATTGGGTTGGTATGATAACTCTGAAAAACCTAATCTTAATTATCACAAGTGGGCTGATTCCAAAAATTTCTCCTTGGGTGATTTCCTCAGTAAGTAGTACTCTTTTTGAGTCATTCTCTTCCTTTGTTCATGGAGTTTATATCTTCATTCATGCCTGATTTTTTTTTTATTTAGATTAATTTCCATTCTTCCACCCTTTTTTTTTGATATCCTAATTGAATTCCCTACTCTAAATTAAACAATTGATGAAGAAATGATAGAGTTAACATGTAGGATAGGGATAACAAGCACTTAAAGATGAGTTTATCTTCTATTTTCTTTTTCTCTTTGGAGAAAATATAGCCAATTTCTAGTAGTTAGATCATTAAAGTGGGATTGCACATGTTTGTAAGGAACAAGTGATGCCATTCTTCTCTAGAGAGGCAGAGCTAAGCTGTAAAAGGAAAAGTGCAAAAAAATAAAAAAAACGAATTTAAATTATTGGGTGAGAATTGTTTTTTTTTTTTTAATAAATAAAATCATTTAGTATATCTATTATAAAATAGTTATAATAACAAATTACAAAAAAATTCCTCTGAAATTTTAAAAATTACAATAAAAAACAAACTTTTAAAAAATTAACAACTAATTCTTATTCTTTAATAAAATGTTGTATGAAATGACAATTAGAAAGACTAAGACCTGAATGTATTAATTGTCTTACAGGTATAATCGTTGGTAATATACAGAAATTATACTCCTATAAAAAGTCATTAATTTGTAGATGAAACTCTAAAAATTTACATAAAAAGGTCTCAAATAAAGAAAAATTATGTGATATATTATATTGCCGTGTTTAAAATTCATTCGATATCAAATAAATAGATATTATCTCAAACTAAAAAAAATATTCTTCATTTGAGTGCAATTTATAGAATTTTTTTTTCTAATTTATTCTAATTATAATAAATATGAAATGTCATGAATTCCATATCAAGATAGTTGGCGTCTTCAAAAATACCATGCCATGTGCGATATTATTTACAAAAGAGATAGTACTGATGAAAAAAAAAAATGCTTTAGGACAACACTAACCACTCTTTTTCTAACCTGTCCCAATATGATTGGTTTTGTCCGCACACATGAGAAACAAAACTTTGGTTATCATGTTATTTATAATTAGTTTAATTATAAAATGATATATATATATATATATATTATATTAATATTAATTAATAAAAATAAAATAATTAAATATATATTATTTTATAATTCTATAAATAATATGGTAGACTAAATCTATCTAAAAATTTCACAATATATATATATATATAGATAAATAGTGTTAGCTATTAGTTTCTTGATATTTGTAGCCAACCCATTTGTAGGAATACACTTCTTTTCTTGGAATTATTCTAATTTTCTGCTATTTTTTAATTAAAAGATTTAATAGAGTGTAATATCTATTTATATTTATTATAAATGTGTTAAACTTACGTGATGATATTCGCAACGCGACTCGAATTCTAAATTCTCTAATTTATACAAATGAGAATATTCTATCAAGTTACTAACAACCATTTCCCCATTTATTATTATTAGTATAATGTAAAGCATTATATATATATATATATATATATATATATATAATTGATATATTGTGCTAATTTGTATTAGTTAATGTTAATGCAGTATTCAACACCAACAATAATCATTCAGTGGTTCAAACATACAATCTCACAGTATACAAACTGTGTGATTATGAGAGTGCTATAGGAAATGATATCATTCAATGGTCAAACTTAGATCCATCAAACACTGCCACCCAAGCAGTCACCCTTGCAGTTCCTCTCTTGAAGCAAGGAATTGCATATTTTTTCTCCAGTGATTATGATGGTGATCAATGCAAAAATGGTCAGCATTTCCAAATTAATGTCACTCACGGCCAAGGGTTGCAGGAAAATTTGAAGAGTCCCGACGAGCAGGCTCCGGCGCCTAATAGTCCTGATATTTCCGGCGACGATGTACTACCGGATACTGTTATGCCGGCCAATTTTGATAATCCTAAGGATGCAAGTGATGATGATAATGTGACTTCAGGTTCTATTTCATTATATTTCAATTTCTTACTGAATGGGATTGCGGGTTTGTTTGGAATTATTTGCTTGTGTTTTTGAGCTTCTGTTGTAGTTGGAGTTTTTATTTAAATTCATTTATTTATAGTTTCTTGTAATATCTACATATTATTTTTGGAAAGGTATCAAACGTCAAATCTCTTGTAATTGTTCATTTTTACTATTTTAATTGGTTTTTGGTTCAAATTACCTTTTGTATTTTATTTTTGGTACACTTTGCCTCTTAAAATTAAAAAATGCTACATATCCAACCATCATATAATGACGTAGCATGTTGGAAAAACACAATGACGCATAATGCACGCGTCAATCAAGAGGTATATAATGAAAAAAATTGAATTTTAAAAGAGCAAAATGAAACAAAACGAAATATAAAAGACAATTTAAACCAAAAACTGATCAAGAAGGCAAAATAGCAAAAATAGACAAATACAAGAGTTGAACATGCCGTTTGTCTTTTAGAAATGAATTTCCCGTAAGTATAGGGTAAAAAATAGAGAACAAAAGTTAAATGTTCAACTGATATTAATCGGACAAAGTGAAGTACAGTAGACTAAAACAGAAAGAAAGGTCATGATGATACGAACAGTCAGTAAGACAACATTTACATAACATTTGTGCAATTTCATGCAGATTGCAGCTAAGAACAATTGTGCAACATCATTCTACAGTTCCATTCACAACACTAGTAATTGATAAGTCAATGTGAAAAAATTACGGGGCAGACTATTAACAATGTTTGTAACGTTAAGTCCATCATCAGATGATCAGAGCTCGTTCTGGATGTTGTCTCCACCTTGACATCAGTCGACTGCTGCATTTTTTCATGGGATAGCATTATAAGCAGCATGCAGGGCTTGACCAGGATAACTGCAATGATTTGTGGAAATCAAGATGAACAGCATGGATATATTGTAGAAATAGCCTGATTATTAACAAAAATATTTATAATTAGAAGGGCTAATGATCAAAATAAATTTCAAGCTTAGCATACCTTTTTTTTTCTAAAAAAAAAAAATTATCCTAATGGTAAGATACAACTGAAATATACATATGAAACAATCTTAATAAGTGATAGAACTATGATTTTATTTCCTTCCAATACTAGAAACAAAAAGTATTATTTTAAAATTGTAGTAGAAAATTAATATTCTTATTTATCATAAATTAGAAAAATATGAAACTAAAGAAGACAATTTATTTTAATTAAAATGGGTGAAAAAGGACATAAAATAAAAACTATAAAAACTTTAGGTTTCAGTCTAAGTCCTTATATAAAGTACCTAAAATCCACATAATAACTATCATGGGCAACAGATACACTTTGCCCCAATTCATAGGATTTATATCTCCAGCAAACTCAGAAACCTCTAAACCTACTATAGATCGACTAGGGAAAGAATTTACTATCAATGTTTCAACCTACATCACGATAAATCAGGTATTAGACATTCTGCATAACTACAAGAGAGCATTGAATACTATAACATATGTTAGTTGTTCTGAGTAATTACATCTGCAGAATTGAACATATATTAGTTGGGCATTGAATATTTTTAATTTTAATCTATCCTAATTTCCTAAATGATAAAACAAGCGTATTAGCATATAGAATGGCAGTGAAATGGATCAAACTGTAATATCAGAAAATATCTCTGGCAAGTAATGAATCCATAGACTAATTAAAAATATGACCAAGAAAAAAATAGGCAAAGCAAATGGCTCAACTGACATACCAATACCAGTAGAAAATATTTAGTGGTAGAATTCGACATTCTGTCTCCCTTAAGTCAAGGTTTGAGCAATAGGCCAATAGCTTGACTCTTGCTCAACTGGGGCACAATAGGAAATATCCAGTGATCGAGGAACAATAAGCACAAGTGTCACCTTCCAATGACAAGAGATGGGTTCATGACTTCCCATGGAATCACAAGGGAGTCAAGCATTGTCAACAAATCACCATCCTCGACAGCCAGGTAGAATCAGCTTATAGAATTGTTAACTCAATAATGCTGGAGGAAAACACAAAGTAAGCTCTTACTGTCTACGTTTTCGTTTGAAATCATTTGGACCAGCCAGATTTGGAAGAGAATCATTCATCTCTTTCAAAAGGGTCATAGCTAACTCCACCTTTCCCATTTTCTTCGAACTATTGATTAGTGATCTATATATATACACTGATGGACATATCTGATTTTTTTTCATCTCATTGAAAAGTCTCAGTGATTCCTCAACATTCCCTGATTTTCCAAAGCTCTGAATTAGTGCAGTATATGTAAGCAAATCCGGTTTTATTCCATTCTCACTCATTTCCCTCATGTATACCACACACAAGTCCAACCTTCCTGCCTTCTGCAACTGGTTCAATAATGTATTATACGAAATGAAATCAGGGATAATTCCTGCTTCTTTCATGGAAGAGAACTCATGGAGCATGTCATCAACCTGGCCTGCACGACCTAAAATATCCAAAACCGTATTATAGGTGATCAAATCCGGCTTACAATTCAAATCCTTCATGTGATAAAAGATTAGAAGGGCTTTGTCAAATTGCCTACATTCAGCAAAGGCAAAGATGATCCTATTCATGACCATTGTACTTCTTGAGAATTTCAGTTCCAGAACTTCTTTAACAAGTCTCAGTAGCAGAACACAATCATTTGAGTTTATAAAACCCTTTGCAAGATTAAGATAAGAAGCTGAAGGCAAAGACTCACAAGACAATAGTAAATCCTTGAAAACCAGAGACACAATTTCAACCTTATTTACTTTGCCTGCTGCTGCCAGGACAAGATTATAAGCATTAGAACCAGGAAAGATGTTTCTATTCTGTAAAGATCGAAGCAATCTGGCAGCCACATAATGATTTCCTGCATTACATAACTTATCAAGATATGAAGCACATATTTCTTCACACGACCTTGGAGTATTTTCAATGGCAGCAAGAATCATATTCAAGCTCCCTTCTGTAAGCTCATCTTCATCTGGAGATGCCTGGGTAGCAATTAACTTATAATTGATAATGACTTCACTTATGCGCCTGACAAGTGGTGACACCCAAGACGAACCAACTGGGATGGATATCATACAATTCTGTATTAGGGGTATAATCATCCATTATTTTCTATTAAAGAGAAGAACAACAAGCAAAATCTAAGTTTCTATAGGTCCAAATAAAAAGAAATCCCTAAAACTTAGGACAAAACAAAAGAAAAAAGTCATTACCTTTCTGGGAAAAATTTGAATTTCCTGAGGAGCAAGAAGAAGCTTAGAGAAAAATAAAGTTCTTCCAAGGATGCCAACCAAACTCCTCATCTTCCTAGGGCAACCCAGTAAGACAATATCATAATTATTTCACAGCTATAAGGGGGGAAAAAGAGAACATGAATGTACAAACCATACAAAAACCAGAGGAATTCCATTACCATTTTCAGCATAACCATTAAAATAAATTCATAAGCAGCCCTAATAGCTATAATGCAAATTAGGTTTTTGTTTCTACTGAGATAAAATGCACAATCTCTTTCAACAAGTACATCAAAGAGGGAAAAAGGCAATTCTAACGTAATGGGAAATATATAAATAGGTAGTAGAACCAGCCAAACTAAATAATGCGTACTGAAGTCGATTACAAGGTGGGAGAGAGAAATAAATTTTGTACCTTGGATTCAGTTGCCGGAGTTTCAATTCGCCCGCGAGCGTCAACAGTCCAGCTCGTCACAGGCGGAGTTGGACGCCGCAACTGAGGTGAGGACTGAAGAGGAGTGCAATGACAGAGCAGAGAAAGCGAACCGTCTTCAAAGGCTCGAACCCGAATAAGTATTAAGTTAAAACTGAGGATCCTAAAAATTCCTAATTGTAAATGGGTCAACGTGCATTTTTGTAAAATAAGGGCCCTTATCCCTCCTGTTCGGTTTTGGGCTGATGAACCTGGTTGGGCTTATAAACATGTCTGCAAGAGCAAATCTTTCCTTCTCGTTCAATCTCGTTATACGCAGACCTTACCTCAGTCTGTCAGAGGACAGGAGATGGCTGTGATGGATTCAAGCCCTGCAATTTGGGAAGAAATCGAACGTTCTGAGAGGTAAGTCTCTCTTTCTCACTGCTTCTTCCCACAAATTTCGGCATCTCTGTATGGCAATTGGATAATTTGTTGATAGATTTCAATGCTTCAAGCGCAGTACCAGTCGTAATAAACTCATACTATTGCTTAAAGGGTATATTTGATTGTAACTGGATGGATAGGGAGTAGTCTTGCTTTGGTTCTGTGTTTTATTGTATTCATTATAAATTGTAGCAGACTGAGGTTGGTCTTTGGGATGTGAAAGCCATTGATTACTTGCATTCAGACAGAGGATATGCATAATAATTTCGTTTTGCTTGATTATATTTTCAGTTACCTTGTTGCCTCTATGTATGAGGAGGCTGCAACAGTGGCTTCCTCGGTTTTAAGGAGAATATGTCACAATAATGTGGCCAATCAAGGCATAGAGGGCTGCGACTTGAATGACATGAAGGTGTCAGCTGGTATGGTGTTGGTTCAGTCCTTGAAGGAAATTGGCAGGTATAACGTTTCTATATTTTCTTGCTAATCTGTCGTCTGTCCATATTCTCCTCCATATGCTGGTTATGGTGTTAAGTATGGGAATAGATTGTTTTCGTTGCAATGCTATATGTGATTATTTGAAATTTTGGGATTGTGCCTTTCTACATGTAAAGTATTAATTCAATGTTTAAAGTGTGGGAATTTGAAACATTTTGAACTTGTACTTAATAGTTGTGTTAGGATTGTAAATTCCAATACACAAAAGAATTTTTTAGTTGCTAATTATGCAGTGAAATTGTATTTTGCGATGCAACGGACCTTGTATTGTGCTAGTGATGTTGCTGAAGAGATTTTGGTAAGAGAAAATGAATATATATTGGTGATTGGTAGTTTTCAATCTGCACAAATTTTTTTCCCTAGTTAGTTATTTTACTTAACCCAGGCACTTAGTTTTTATAGGAAAATAAATCAATGAACTTCTATGTAATCCCACAACCCAATAACTTTAATTATGGACTCTCAATAACTTGTGTGGGCAATAATTGTAGTTCTTACTAACAATTTCAACAAACTTTTGATGCTTATTTCAATTTTGCTTGCAATCATCTGTTTTCAGTGACTTGATTGATCCATTTTAAGCGACATATGCTTGTATTGCAACCTTAATGTTTTGCTTCTCTTTTATACAACTCTGTTAATTCTGATATTATTGTCTCCTTTATCACCATTTGTGTTTTTTCATTATTCATTTTATCACCCATTAGTGGTGAGACTGTAGATGTTCATCTCTTGTCTTGGCTAAGAATGCAAATTCAGAACCAGTATGATGAACATTATGAAATGTTGCCTTGTACATCCTGCTTAAGTATGACATACTTCTTGTTGATACTGATGATATTCATGTCAATAATGTCAAACATGAATGATGTTGTTGGTGTTATTTGAGATCCCATTTGAAAAAAGGAGCACATATATTATGTTGAAAAATTTCTGTCTATCAAAGTTGGATCTCATTATTTTAGCTTTGCTCTGGTAGCTATCATGCTAAACTTACTATTTTACAGTTTTCTTCTTGTAATAATATCCTAAATGTTGGACTTGCATGGCATGTAGAAACATTTACAAGCTGAATGCTAAATGGTTCTTCTGAATTATAGTAAATTAACATATTTTTATTTTGTGCAGGACAGTGGACATTCTTAATGAGCTCAGAGTACTGTTCATTTCTTCTGCTGCTGTTCCTGTTCAAGTTCTTCTTACTGGGTATGAGTGTGAACCAAAATCTAAATATGTGTTCTTAGGAGTTACCTGATAATGGTTTGCTTACAATTTAGTAAATACCAAACTTTTAGTGTAGAAGAATGCATGTTTTGGTCCCATTGCAGTGTTGCTGTCCTACTATCTTGATAATATAATCTAAACAAGGTCAAATGAACCTTCAAGATATACTAGTTTCATTTGTTAAAAGATGTTGGCTTTTTCTTGTTGAGTTCAAAATTCTTTTTCTTCTCATCATCTGTTATGCTGAACATGGATAAAGGACTGGAACTCTAAAGCTCTGTTTGGCATTGTATTTTGGAAAAACGCTTTTTGGAAAAAGTAGTTTTATTTTTAATTTTTTTTTTAGTTTTGAAAACTACTTTCGGAGAGAAGCTGGTAATTAGAATTTTTCCCCCCTTTAAGCAGGTTTTACAATTCTTTTTATTTATTTATTTTTATTTTTCATGGATAGCAACTTGGAGTCTTTGAAATATGGAAGAAATAACATTGGCAAGCCATCATGACAAACAAGTGGCTTAAGCCATGGAGTTTTTACCCAGCATGCTCATTCCGTGTTCTCGTAAGACCAAATAATATATGTAAATGCTATACTGTAAGCATAATGTGGAATTGGTTTTCCATAAAGATGGCTGCATTAGTCAATGTGCTATGATTTTATGTCTTTAAAGACGAAAGATATCTGGATTTATTAAGTCTTAAAATATGAAATATGATGTAGTTCTGTCCAGAATTGGTTAATCTCTAAAATATTGAATATGATGACGTAGTGTTATGAATCTTTTACTCATTGTTTATGGGCTACCATTTAAATTATAGCAATCATGGTTTGGGATTTAGTTCTGAAATACTTGAACTTAACCAGCATGTTTGGTTAAATCGCTGGATATATCTTTAATTTATTTTATCGTTTTTTTAGGAAAAAAATGTGACAAGGTGTCATATGTTTTTAAATATGCTTGTGAAGAGGTGCTTGCTAGACATGTCTAGTCCTTGAGCATTTTAATTAGCGCATTTTTGTAGATAATTATATCTAAATTATTAGTGATATATGTCATGCAAATGCCTTGGTAAACAGTTATATATAAGGAAATGAGAGTGTAAATATTATATCATATTTTATTTGTCAGGGTATGCTTTCAGATATCAGAAGGTTCGTCTTTAGGCGTTAGAGAGTTCCTTGAGGAGTTCCTGAGTGAGTGGCATTTTGTGGAGGAGAAATACTATATTCTTATTGGTCCAGGAGTTGATGCCAGTGTTCCACAAGGATGTGAAGATAGAAAACTTTTGGGAATTGACGAGTATATGGATGTTGTTGAAATATATGCTGTGACACTTCTGGGTACAGCCTTCAAAGATCTGGACCTTGCAATTGCTTGGGTTGAGAAAGCTGCATTACCTGAGGAAAGACGACAGGTAAATATCGTTCCTTGTATCTAACTTGGTGTTCTGCGCATTTTACTGCTTGATTGGAGTGATTCTACATATGCAAATGTTTTCCCTCTCTTTTTGAAGCAATGCATTGTGCAGTTATATTGACTATGTATTACACACGTTCATAGATAGATACTCCGTATGTGGACATGATGGCTTAAGAGTAGTTAATGTTAGAGTTGTTACATAGAAATGTAATTTTATCAGCAACTTTCCTAATACTTTTGATATCTTGCACATTCTCGAACAAAATGTTTCGTCAACTTGTGGTTGGACTTTAGGGTGCACTGACTCTTGAGCAATCTTATCTCGAACTTGCTTCCATTTCTCACTTTTGTTAGCTTGTGCTTTGTTGCCTACCAATTAACCAATTTTCACTAAGCATACCTAAAATAGTTTCTTTTCATTGAATTTTAATTATAAAAGGATAAATGATTCGGATTTTGAAGGTGAAAAAAGAAAGGTTTACCGTAACAGCATAACAAATATAAGTGGATGAAAGCTTTGCCATTGCTTTGCTGTAACAGCATAACAAATATAAGTGGCAATATAACGATTTTCTTTATTCCTCACTTAAGAAGGAAGAAAGAAATATTTTGTTACTCTCCTTGCCCTCAAACAGAAATAGCATAAGAATAATTAATTTTAAGAACTTTGTGGTAATTATAAGCAGGACTGCAGCACGAAGATAGCTTGGGACAGTGTTTAGTGTTTATTTGCTTTAATATTCACATCCATTGGTGGTTTTTTGCATAAAAATAAAAAAACCACCAATGGTTGTATCCTTAACTCTATGTAATGTCCTTCAGCAATTTCCACTAATAAGCACACTCGTATTAACATGTTTGTACCAATTTGTTATTCTGCTGTTTTATTTATTGTAGGGACTTTTGAGAAAACTACACTCCTTATACTCTGTCAAAGCCTCCAATTCACGGGGCTTGGCAGGTTTGCTAGCAAATAACCATGAAGCTCGTGATTCATCATCAAAAGAATTTGATGTTTCAGAGAGATCGTTGGAAGGTCTAAAAACCAATATGCTGGCCAATGGGGAAAATAATACGAAACAGGCAATTTTGAAACTGTCCAAACGTGCGGAACCATCTTTCTTGTGGTTCCATGCTATCAATTTGAAGTTTGGTAATGCACGGTTGGTGATAACCAATGGGAAGATTTTGGTTGGATGCTTGATTTTTCTAATTTGTTATGTTCTCCGAAGGAAACAAGCTACTTTAAAAGGGTAAGATATGTTATTTCTGATACTTCTCATGCTTGCATTTCCGGTCAGTGATCACAATAGAGCTCTTACCCTTCAAATTTCTTGTTAGATTTGCTCTAACATTTTTTCCGATTCTGGTTAAATCTTGAGTCATTTTCTTTTGATTCTAATGTTGAATGAATTTGAATATATATATGTATATATTTTCAGGATGATTCAGAGACAAGTTGTGAGCATAAAGAAGGCCTTGGTGGACTTGTGGCGGCTCTCATTTTCATACCAAGTGAACCCTCTTGCTGCTGCCCAACCTCTTCCTACTGCAACAAGAGGAGGCCGGTGACCATTTTGGTTCAGAGAAAAGAGATTTATCAAACTCTTTACAATGATTTCCTTCTATAGCTAGTATACTTGTTCTTCCAGCAGATTACTGTTTTTTCTTTTATCATTCAGGAAAAGAAAATGTTGGTTATGTAAATATAATGAAATAAGCAGCTTGAAGAGCTGATTTACATTTTTTTTTTACGCCATATGGATATGTTAAAGAAAATTATTTGAACTCGAACGGGTTGACTATTCAATAGTGGAGGACCCAATTTTGCTGGCTTTTTAACTTTTTAAAATTTTATATAATAGTGTATGTAAATGATATTGTAAGTATATTTTTACATTTTCTAGCTTAGACTTTTAATTTTTTGTTCTTTTTAAATTTTTAATATATATATATCCTCTGATTTAGGCTCTTAGCTCTCCTAATTTAAGGATACTGATGCCGCCATTACTTTTTAATGATCCATAAACCTTAAAATGAGTTACAGGTCGATCAAAATCGGATGTGATGAATTGAAATGAAATAACATGCATCTGAAATTAACAGTATGGTTATTAACACATGAATACCCTGCCTGAAAATTTATTTTGTTTCTGAATGCCATTTAGAGAATTACATTCATTGAATTTATTAATTTCAAGAAAAATAATAATACTTGAAATAAGCTTCTAGCTGGAAGCAATAGGTAATTAACTGATGGTAAAAAAGTAAAAATGATCAGGCTAGCACTAAAATTATATTTACCTGTGTTCCATCATAACTTTTTATCAACTTTTTGCAAAGTTAGTACAACCTGTAGAGCCTTTTTATTTCAATATTTACCCGTATTTATGAGTTTTATATCATTTAATAGTGTTTTAAAGTTAAACTTCTTATTAATAATTTTTAGGAGTTATATTTTATTTCTTCATATTTAGAAGAACAAAAGGCCATTTGTTAATATTTTATTATTTTATCTTTTTCAAAAAAGTTATATTATAAAAAATTATATTAATTTTAAGAAAGGTATATTAATAAAAAAATTTATATAGAAAATAAAATAGAGAGTATTATTGGAATACATATTATTTTCAAGACGTTGAATATTGGAAAAATTATTATTTACCTTATAGTTTGATATAATACATTATTACCTCTATGAGATTTGAAAAATATAGGATTTGCTCCATATAGTTTGACATAATATATTAGTACCCTTTTGAAATTTGAAAAAAATATAATACATTAATAAAAAAGAATATTATCTTTTACTTAGAGTGTATTAATTCAATAAATCAAACTTATAGGAGTATTAATACAATATGTCAAAATTTTAGGATTAAAATAGTATAATTTTCAAATTTTTGGAAAGTACTAGTGTATTATGTCAAATTATATAGAATAAATTGTTTATTTTTCAAATTTTGAAAAGATACTAGTATATTATGTTAAATTACAGTATATAAACATAAACAGTAATTTTCTCTTAAATTTTTTTGTAATATAATAGAGTGATTTAGAAGTATTGTTGGTATTCCTCTTAATATTTTCTTAAATAAAAATTATTAAAATTAAATTACAATAATTTACCTAATTATTATTTAACCCGTTGAAATTGTGATTTATATACTCTAATTAAAAATACTTCTAATATTTCATTATTGCCACCCCTATTCCTAGCCTTGGGATTTGGCATGTTCTTGAGAGCATTGCATTATGAAGAAAAATACTCACTGATTATTGTGGTCGGACAAATAAGAAAGCAAGAAAGAATTGGAATCCTAACCCACAATTCTCACAAATCCAGTTTCCTTTTATCCTTTGATTCTCTTTCTGATATCTGAATTCTCAGGGTTTTAATTTCCTCAATAACTGCGTAATTTCACTAACCTAACAATGCTTCTCAAATCCCTTTCCTCTTGTTTTCTGCATTCCGTTGCTTCTGCTGGATCTTTGCTTTCATCCACTAACACTTCAAGAGCTACGCTTTCATCTCTCTTTTCCACCATATTTACTTGCTCTTCTTCTTCTTCTTCTTCCAAAACCTCTTATCAAATCCTCACTCCCGAGTCCCAATTGAAAATCCCCCTTGAACAATTTTTAAAGATCAACTGCAAATCCGGGGATCTCACTCTCCCTCAAGCACTCCACTTCTTTGATCTAATGATCCGGATGCGACCCATTCCTTCCACAAAACAATTCAATCAATTGTTAGGTGCTCTTGCTAAGAAGAAGCACTACTTACAATTTATTTCCCTCTTTAAAAGCATGAATTCAATCGGCATACTCCTAGATTTCTTTTCATTGAGCATTTTGCTTAGTTCTTTATGCAACCTGAGAAGGATCTATGATGGTTTTTTGGTTTTTGGGGTGATTTTGAGGAGGGGTTATATGCCAGATACAGTGACTTTCAATTCTTTGGTGAGGGGAATGTGTATGGTGGGTAATATTGCTGGAGGTGTTAGGCTTTTCAAGAAAATGGGTGCATTTGGTTGCTGTCCCAATGTCATTATAAGCAACACTTTCATTACTGGGTTGTGTGGAACAGGGAATTCAAATTTTGCTCTTAAGGTGCTTGAGGAGATGGTTAATGGCAACGGTGATTTTGGAATAACCGGTAAACCTTATATAGTAACATACAATTGTATTATTGATTCTCTATGTAAGGAAGGATCCATAGGAAAGGCAGAAGAGCTTTTTGATCAAATGAAAGGTAGTGGGATAGCACCAGATGTCATTACGTATACCTCAATGTTGCAAGGTCTTTGTGATGTGGGTAAATTGGAAGAAGCCAAATGTTTGTTTATTGAGATGCAGGATCTAGGTGTACCTCCAGAAGTAATAACATTTAATGTGCTAGTGATTGAACTTTGCAATGAGGGAAAGGTAGAAGAGGCATATGGATTTCTTGAGCTGATGATTCAAAGAGGTGTAAAACCTAATAATTTTACTTTTAACATATTGATAGAAGGCTATCGTCGGATGGGTACGATTGACAAGGGGGAAGAACTTTTTGTTTCCATGGCTACTAATGGATGCCAACCTGACGTTGTTAGCTACAATATATTGATGAATGCTTGAATTGGAAGGTAGATGAAGCTATGAGACTTTACAAAGAAATGTGGAGCAAAGGGATTCAGCCAGATGTTATCACATATAACACTTTGTTGAGAGGTCTTTTCCATAAAGGTAGGATTTGGGATGGACGAAAGCTATTTGAGGATATGCATCTTCATGGCGTGACCCCAGATTTGTTTACATATAGTATATATCTGGATGGGCTTTGCAAGAATGGCTGTGTTTCAGAAGCTATGGATGTGTTTCATTATTTAGAAACCTGCAAATTTCAACTAGATGTTAGAATCTTCAGCAGCCTGATCGATGGCTTTTGTAAGACAGGGAAACTTGAAATTGCCTGGAACCTTTTCAATAGATTGTCTGAGAAAGGTTTACGGCCTAATGTTGTAACATATTCTATCATGATCCATGGACTCTGTAAAGCAGGGCAATTGGAAAAGGCAAATGACCTATTCCGGGAAATGGAGGAGAAAGGTTGTACTCCGAATAATGTCACATTTAATGCTTTGATGCAGGGTTTTTGTCGAAATGATGAGGAATCAAAAGTGGTGGAACTTCTTCATAAAATGAAAGCATGGAATGTTGCACCCAATGTCCGTGCAATATCAACAGTAGTGGAATATTTAATGTTCAAGGGTGAAAAGTTCCAAGAATTGTTAAACAAGTTTCCTAAATTTTCTGTTCATAAAAACAACGGCAAAGTTGAGATGAGGACATGATAAGGTAGGCTTCTTTTATATATTTTACCTATTTGAGTTGCGAAAGGGTATTTTGTATGTTTTTGTATGGTGATTTTGCAGTTGCATGATGCTGGGACCGGACAAGTAACTTTATTAGCAATATATTAATTTGGAGTTCAATCATATTAGCATGCGTGCCTTCGCTGTGTGAGTGCAGGTAGTGTACATATTGATAATGTATAGTGACGCTGTAAATTGTCTTGAACAGATAAATTTCTTCCTAGTTTCTGTCTTTCCTTCCTTACTGTATTGATATTGATAGATAAATGGTTGAAGAACTAAATCATATTCTAATTTCTAGCTATCCTTTCTTACAGTATTGATATTGATAAATAAAAGGTATGGATAAACTAATTGCTTTTAGCAAATCTTAGAAGTTCCTTAATGGAGTTGATTAGTCGAAGCTAGAGTAAATGAAATGTTTTTTTGACATCTTCCAGATTAATCTTGAAACAAATGTTTCATTGCCTAATATAGCAAACCCAAATTCCTGCTCGACAGTGTTTGACGCTAAGCCCTAGGCTAGTCTTCAATGAATCCAAAGCTGTTTTTCCTATTAACTCTAACGGCATTTCGGTGATGCAGCACTTGATTGCAGGTGTTGCTAGGGCAGAGGTGGATAGGCTTGGCCAGGAAGACGTCAATGAGGTGCATATTGAATATTTTTATTCCTACTGACAGTTGGTATTGTATATATATGTTTTTTAATACCAATTAGATTGGCATGATGAAATGATGATTTTAGAATTGGGAAAAAGGCTTTTAATTTAAAAACGTTTGTTGAAGGGAATTGATAAGAAAGTGATATTGGATCTTGATAGATTTAGTACTTTGGAATTATTTAATTTGGATTGATAATTGAATGGGAACCCAAAATTACCTAGTGAGATTGCCTACATGCCTTACTTTGTTGTTCTAACTCAGTTGAACATTCATACATAGAGTTGTTAGTATTTTGATTTCAAGATTGAAGTGGATTCAGTATTATATTCAATTGTGATTGCCTTTTATGACTTCAACAATTAATTTTAGCATTTGGATTAATTTTGTTCCTTTGCTAATTAATCCCAAGAATCATAATCACTCCAAATCCATTTATTTAGCTCTTCTTCCTGCAAAAGGATAAGGAATTGGTTTTATTAATTTCTCCTTTCTCACTTGAAAAGTGTACCAAAGTCATATTCTTATCAGTGCCCTGTTCTGCAATATTAACATAACTAATTGATTTAAATCAGTAGTTGTGATATTCCATTGAAGATTATATGTGTTAATTGCACATGTTTTGCTTCCTTGAGTAAAATTAACAAATCAACAATGAGTAATATCCACTGAAATTTAATGCATGTTATTTTGAACTTAATTTCCATATGTATGCAAACTTTGCCAAACTTGATTACACATGAATATAATTTTTTCAAATTTCAATTTACATAATTCTTCTTATATATAAATGTTATGCATGTGCAAAAATATTAATTTGCAAAGAAAAGACACTTAATATTTTGGCAAAATGACCTATCCCAGGAAACGGAGGAAAACTGTTTTTTATTTATTTATTTTATTTATCAATTACAAGTTAGAGAAGAAGGACGGTGGAACTCGAACCTGGCTTGCTTAGAAGACTTCTAACATCTTAAAATAACTGAACCACAAGTTATTCCCAAACGGAGCAGAAATATTGTGCTTTGTATAAAGTCACATTTAAAACATGGATGTAAGATTTTTATCAAAATGTTGAGGAATTAAAAATGGTAGAACTTCTTCATAATATGAAGACATGAAATGGAATGTTGTATCAGCTGACCATCGAAGTTTTACAGTCTAAAATTAATTTTATTTGAAATTTAGTCACAGTTTAGACTTTCTACTCATTTCGGTAATATGTTTAATAATCTCAAATCCAATTATTCTTCCCAATAAATTCATTTGCATTGTCAACAGAGCCGCATATTTGGATTCATTATTTCACTCTCTTAAATTAGCAAATGCAAAGCACGCGGATTAAATTAAAAAAAAATTACATTGAGAGTTATATTTGTAATAAACAATTGATTAGGATTCAAATTGAAATAAAATGGAAATTGGATGAAATTTTCAATTTCATTAAGAGAAAAAGCATATTTTAATTTTTAAACTTTATTTATTTACCAATTATGTCACTCAATCAAAATTTTATTTGATTAATTATCTTAATTATTAGTTTCAAATTAATTTAATTTTTTTTAATTCACTATCATTGATTATATGTTCAGTATTTTATAAATGATAATTAACCAAAAATTAAATTAATTAATTCAATCATATGTGCAATGTTCTCGATTTCATTGAATTTTTGTTAGTTTATCATGAATATAAATTAAATTAATTTAAAAATGATAGTAAATTAAATCAACTAAATAAATTTGATAATTAAGGGATTTAATTGATAAGTTTCAGTTGATGGACTTAATTATACAAATTATAAAGTTTTAGGGACTAAATTTTTTTCCTCTCATTTTTCTCTAATTCATTATGTTTTAATTAAGAGTAAATTACTAATATATTGCTGAGATTTAGTTGAATATACTATTTAGTCTATTCGTTTTAAAAATACATTATAAAATCTATTAGATTTAGTTAAATATACTAGTTGGTCATTTCAGTTCCTTTTGACTAGATTATTCTGTTAGTTAATTAAAATATTCCATTAATCAACTAAAAAACCAAAAATACCCTTATTTATTTTTTTGGTAAGTTGATATTTTATTAATTTAAAAAATATAATATTAAAAAAATGATAAATTTAATATTTTGGTATTATAACAATAAATTTTTTTTGATATTAAAAAAAAAGTGTAAATTTAATATTTTAGTGATATATAATAGGAAAAATTAATAAAAAATTATATAAAAAAATTTCATAATATATTTAAAAATATAGAAGAACCAGCTACTATTTACCTTCAATTAATTCCGTGAATGGAGAGAAAACTTCTAAATTTTCAGATTGGGCTTAGCCGTCCGGTCCGTCCTCGATTGGCCTTCCTCAATTCCTTTCCGGTCAGGTTTCTCGTCAAGCCAATTCGGTTGCCGTTTACGCCGTTCATGGACCTCCTCCGCCACCAGAAGTCAGCAGTTTCTCATGCTTAAGCCGAATCCGTTCGATTGTTCGCGTGGCCGCCGTTCAGCTGCTCGTGTCTCTTCCGTTGAACTATTCACGCCACAGCTTATCATATAGGTTTTTAAAATTTTTGGAGTTCTTTTTTTTAAAATTAATTTTCTCTTCTCTTGATACTTGTTTCCATTATTTCATTTCTATGCTGGATTCGCATTTCTTTCATTATTTTCGTGGTTATATATGTGCAAATTATTGTATGATGAGGTGATTCAAGATTCCCGCCTTAGATTAAGAATTGTTCTTAATCTAGAAGGTAGTTAGAAGTGGAAATTCAATTGCAATGAGTTGCTTTCCTGGTTCTTAGAGTTTATAAAGCTACAATTTGTAAGTAGGCGGGTTCAAGCCTCCACCACCAGTGATACTGCATATTTTCATGGCGGGTTTTGATATATTCATGGATGTCTATTACAAGATGACCATATATAACGGTATCATCTAACATACCATAGCAAGTTCATAGCTCACAATATAGGATTGGCAATTTTGGGTTCTTGTTCATTTAATGAATACTAAATCTCAATGTGTAATTTTGCTCCTTTTGTCTGAAGACGCTGAAGTTTTAAATCCTATATGTAGAGGTACTTTATTTTTCTTAATCATTCTATTTAAGTGTTTTGTTAAACTTGAATTTCATATTCTTTTTGTTTGGTTGTATCTTATTGGATTTTAATTATGTAATCTTTAAGTTTACTTAATTTGCAATTTGTTTATGCAAACTTTTATTAAGCTACATATTTTATTTGAAGACTATCAAGATTATGATTTTATAACTTGTATAGTATTGAACTAAAAAATTTAAATTTGAGTTCATGTTTTTCTAGTTTTTTTTCTTTTTTTAAGATGTAATTATTATTGAAAAACTGTTTGTTGTACCATTTGTGTTATTTAGTAAAAAGTTATAAGTGGATTTAGTTTGAATTTTTATCCAGTTATGAGAGTTTAGGTTAGTACCCTTATTCATGCTTTAAGTTGAAAAAGGTGTTAAATGGATAATATATGGGTAAGTGTGTGTAGTGTTAATTAGATTGGCAAAGGTTCGGGTAATAGACAAATAATTATTAAGTGATTTAGCACGAGGATGGTAGGCTTGGGCATGAGTAGGGAAATTTTTGTGGGTACACTACATATTGCCATCCCTAGTTTAGGTGATTTTGGATTTTTTGTTTGATGCTCATTTGATAATTTACTTGCATTACATTTGCTTTCCAACTTAGATTCAACGATTTGCTGGTTTGGGCGAATTTTCTACTGTATCTTGGACTTAGATTCAAATTTTTTACTTTGCCCACACCATATCTATATTGCTTAATCTTTGAGACAATTTCAATTGAGACAAACATTTTCCTTTTTGATTTGAGCAGGTCTCAAATCCTAGGCAACATTGAGAGTTACCCATTCTAATTCTAATTTACTTTGGAACCCATTGACATGGTGGATCCAAAAGCAAATCTAGGTATTTCAGCAGAGGCATCGCCTGATTTGCTGAGGAATACCCCTTCAAACATTGCAAGATTGGAGGATGTGATAGAGAATTCTGAGGGTCGCGTGAAGTACCTTGCACAGACCATCAGTCCCTCTGATGGTAGTGATGTTCGATGGTATTTCTGTAAGGTGCCTTTAGCTGAGAATGGTAAGCTTGGGCTCTTTATTGTGTTTAGTATGCTGTATCCTGCTTGCGGTTCCATTCTTAACCGAAATTTTATGTGCACGCGTGCGCGTATGTGTGTATATAATATTAGAGCTATTATGCTTAATTCGGAGTTTTTTATTTGGAGTAATAAATCATTTTATCTGTGCTCAATTTAAAAAGATACTTGCTCAGTAAAGTGCCGGTCTCAGTAGAAAAGTTTTTTTTTTCTTTTCGTTTCTTTATTTTTCCTGATTAGTATCTGTTACTTAATTGGTTACAAACAAATGGGAAAAAGGTCATTGTGAAAATTTTGGTGTTACTACAGAATTAGCTGCTTCTGTCCCACGCTCTGAGATAGTAGGGAAGGGTGACTATTTTCGTTTTGGCATGAGAGATTCTCTCGCGATAGAAGCATCTTTCTTGCAGGTCAGCATTGAAAACTCTTGTTGATTATATTCTTAAACTCTCTCTTTCATTTATATCTTTGACAACAATGTAATTTATGATATTTTTTTCCTTTTCTTGAATTTTAAACAAATTTAATTATGCTTATTTAGGAAGTTTACTGATAAATGGTGTTCTAGAAGCAGTATTTAGTGTCTAGTGCAATGGACCGTTGATATTGAATGAAATTGTTCTCGTCACTTTTTATTTTGTGCATCAAGATATAATGTGGGATATCTGACTTATTAATGGAACCCTTTATTTATTATTTTCTTCTTCTGAACACACAGAGAGAGGAAGAATTGCTCTCTAGTTGGTGGAAGGAATATGCGGAGTGTAGTGAGGGTCCAAGGAGTTGGCTTGCACTGGGTAAGAAGCTGGATATGAGAAAAGGTGGATATTCCTTAGAGGGTGTTCAAGAAACTCAATTGTATGAAGTCGAAGAAGAGAGAGTTGGAGTGCCTGTAAAGGGAGGACTCTATGAGGTACCCCCATTTTCCTTTTCCTTGCGTTTTGCTAAACTATTGCTCTATTACTATTTTTTGGGTTCTATTTCATTCTATATTTTGCCGTTCTGGAAATGGATCAGTATTTGAAGATAAAAATTTAAAATAAGGAATAGCTAAAGAAGGAATTAAAAAGGTGAGCAAAAGCAATCCCTTCTTTTTTTTCTGCAAATAAAATTTGAAATGTGAAAAGCTAAATGGCTCTTAAAGATAAGAGCTACCGTTTGGCTGGAGGTCCTCCGAAGGAAAATAATTTGACCTGAAGTTAGATGCAATTTTGAATAAGGACTTAAAACATCCGTCAATTTGGGACAAACAAAAAAGGGATCAATCAAATTTAAAGGAAATCCTGTTTCTGAGCATGAGAGGAAATAAGGGATCTCAATCAATGATGCCCGCATAATCTGTCTTTGCAATAGCTATATCTAGTTCTAATTTTTTTCTTTTTGTGATTGAAATGGCTAGATTTGCATTCTTTAAGGGTCCGTTTGGCATTGTGTTTGGGAAAACACTTTTAGGAAAAAAATTGTATTTTTAATTTTTTTGAGTTTTGAAAACTGTTTTTGGGTAAAAACAAGTAAATAGATGTTTTTCCAGAAGTAGTTTTGAAAAAAACAATTTATAAAAAATTAAAAAAAATCAGTGAATTAAATAAAAAAAAATTCGAAACCTGCTTTTGGAACACTTAACAACAATCCCAAATACCCCCTAATTGTGTTTGGAGAATCAATTTTTTTCTGCATATTGGATTTACAAGGAAACAAAGCAGATATATTGTAATCAATTGCCATATTTTACACTTTTGAAGAGCATGTAATTTTAATGCTGTTGCTCTTACATCTTAGGTACAACTGTTAATACTCATAATCTTACCAACTTCCTTTGGCAATTGTAGTAGGTGAGGGGGTATTCAATTAAATTATACTGGTTTTTCCTATTGAGTTTGAAGTGATGATTATCGCTACATGAATTTTTACACTGTCAGGATAGACACTGCATGGATTTTTTAAAGATCATTTGACGTGAAATTATAGTTCAAGGACTTGTATTGAGAGAAATACATGTTCTCTGTATTTCTGAAGGGCAATGACTATCTCATTTCGATTTGCAAATTTTTCAAAGAGAACTGTGGCTTTTCCTTAATTTTATATTTGATCTACAATGTAATACCAATTACATGTTTCTTTACATTCTTTGTCACTACAGAATCATGTAATTCAGTTCCTCACTGCATTTTTAGTTCACTCTTGCAACTTAATAGCTTTTTAAGTTGGGGGCTGTCCAATAGATGAAAACTTTTTTGCTCTGGCCCTTAAATATGAATGCTTAGGACTGTTTTACAGAGAATTACTGTAGATCTTTCAGGAACTCTGCTATTGTAAATGTTTTGAGATGTGTTTCTTCAATTTTTAATAAATGTATAGTTCAGAAAGGAGTGTCTATTACTGAAACATTTAATTCAGGGTTCAATTTCATAATATTGTGTTTTATCTCTTGTACCATTTAGGGGATGATGGCCTCCCCATTGTAATTATTGCTTCTTTTTCTTTAATGAATACTCATGCGATCAAAACATGCTAGTTGGACATTTCGTTGGAAGACATGATGAAGAAAACATAGTGCTTCACGACTGGTTTCCCTGTCTAATTTTGTATCTCCTTGGCAAAATAACTCATCTTTGTTTATAGTTGAGTAAATGCTTCTTTACTTTTAGAAATAATGTCAGGATTTCAAAGGGGCAATAACATACCAATTGTTTTGTTTCACAGAAAATGTTAGAAAGTTGTCATGAGTTATATGGAGCTACAATTGCAATTAAATTTAATAGTTGGGTTGAGTTAAGTCATTTGTTTTCTTGGCATTACTGAGTTATAAATGCTGATGGTATTGTTGTATGTTAACCAAATGCTTTGACAGTTATGGGTATGTGTGCTTTCACTATGCTATGCTTAATGGGCATTCATTTTGCTTTGTTTTGTGAATTGGAATTTCATGGACCTGCTTTTTGCTATTATGGGTAAATATGATTTGCCATTGACCTTAGAGGTTTTCTGATGATTTTCTTTGAGGGTCTTCATAACATAGTTGTCAAAGGCGCGCCTTAGGTGCTGGCTGGCCTTGGCACTTGAGCAGCCCAAAGGCGGGCGACACTACTTAGGCGTGCGCCTTGAGCCTCGCCTGAGGCACTATTGAGACGCGTCCCAGTGACATTGGACTGCCTGAACGCTGTAAACTTCCCTTCGTTGCTCAGTATAACATCTAATGTAGCACCTGATTCTGTTATTGTATTGGCTTGCATGTACAATGTAATATTTCAATAACTTTAAGATTTAAATGCATGGTTTATGATGTGGCTTCTTGAAATTTTTTAAAGTTTTTATCTCCAAAGATATCTTGTCCGAAAGTTTTACGTAATGCATTCAGTCCTTGAAAGTGTGAGCAAAATGCATGATTTGGGAAAGCTTGGGTGTGTGAAAACCTAGAGTTGTAGGTTGTTTTGGATTTGCAGTAGTTGTTGTTTTTAGGATAGTGAATATGCCAATATGATCAGATTGCTTTAATTTTGTTGATTTCTTTAGCTGCCACTTACCTTGCTGATGTATAAAAAGAGAAAGGAGAAGAAGAAAACATGGAGCTTAGTGATGATGAATGAGTGATAAGTGATGTGAAGACTATAATTAATACTTATTATGAGATTAGGAGTGTAGAACCTACTATAATATTAGTATAATAGTACTACTCTAGGACTAAGACTTCTAGCTATTTATAAGATTATATTTTACTTTTATTACCTCGTTTGCTCATGTTTTTTATTGTTTTGCCTATTGAACATTATGCCTTGATCTTTTAAATTGCTTTCATTTGGTGTTGAGTTAAGTTTATGATTTTATTTTATGTATGTGTTATGTTGTGATATGAGTTATAGGTTTATTTTGTGTGCCTCACTTTCGTCAGGCATGCGCCTCGCCTTGCGCCTCAAGCGATAAGAGCCCTTATCGCTTTGGTGCGCCTTTCGCCTTTAACAACTATGCTTCATAATAATAAGTTGACAAATGATCTTTGGAGTTTGTAAGGTGCAATGATGTGTATCTACAATGTTTAAAAGGTATTATTTTTATGAACCTTGGATGAATTAGTTTTGTGGTTTATTGTGGTTCTTTACATTTGTTTTTCTTGGAGGGTTGATATTAGATATTTAATGGAATTGTAGAACCCTTTTATTTTGACATAGACATTTGTTTTTCATTTTTATTTTTCTTCCTTTTATGCTTAATAGGAATCCTCTTTCCTTTTATCTTTAATGTTGTATTCTTTTTGTAGGTTTTAGGAGAAAAATAATTCTGACATGTATTTCTTTAGAAATAATTATATATAAATAGTAGAGGATCAACCTCAAATTAGGAAACCCTTAGGAAATAGGAAATCCCTCAAATTAGCTGATTTCTATACTAAAAAGGGAATAGTAGATGTATTCCTAAAAAATAAAAAAGGAAATTAGATTCTTTCCTAAAAATTAAAAAGGAAAATTATATTCTTTCCTAAAAATCTGACACCCCCCCTCAAGTTGGTGCACAGATGTCTATCATGCCCAACTTGCTTATAAACAATTCGAAATTAGTTCTAAAGAGTCTCTTAGTGAAGATATCGGCTATTTGTTGTGTAGAAGGTACAAAAGGCATGCAAATAGCACCACTATCAATCTTTCCTTTTATGAAGTGTCTGTCAATCTCCACATTGTTTATGCGATCAGTTGGACTGGGTTTTAAGCAATGCTAATGACAGTTTATTATCACAATATAGCTTCATTGGCATATGAATCGGCATTCATAATTCTTCAAAAATTTTCTTTAACCAAAGCATTTCACAAACTCCATTAGCCATAGCCCTATATTCAGCCTCGGCACTGCTTCTTGTTACGACATTTTGTTTCTTCGCCATGTGACCAAATTTCCTCAAACATAAGTACAATATCTTGAAGTGGATCTTCTATTAGTCACTGAGCTTGCCCAATCTGCATTAGTATATGCTTCTATATTTTGTTGTGTGGTCTTCTAGAATAATAACCCTTTGCCTGGTGTACCTTTTAAGTATGTAAGATTACAATGGGCTGCCTCAAGTTGTTTTTGGTAGGGTGAATGCATAAACTGGCTTACCAAGCTCACAACAAAAGCAATGCTTGGTCTCATATGTGATAAGTAAATCAACTTACCCACCAACTTCTGATATTGAGTTGTGTTCACCATATCACCGCCTTCACCATCCCCGAATTTCTGATTGGGATCTATAGGTGTGTCAGCTGGCTTATAATCACTCATACCAGTTTCCTTAAGAATGTCAAGAATATACTTCCTTTGAGAGACAAAAATCCCTTTCTTCGACCTAGTAACTTCCATGCCAAGAAAATATTTCAGAATCCTTAATTTCGAAAGCTGAAGAGATGGAAGTCTTCAAACGGTTCATCTCAAATACATCATCTCCAGTAAAAATGATGTAATCCACATACACAATTAGTATGGAAATCTTCCTCTGTTGTGAATGTTTGAAAAACATTGTACGATCACCTTGCCCTTGAGAATATTTTTGATTTTTAACGAACTGAGTAAATTTTTCAGACCAAGCTCTAGGTGACTGTTTCAACCCATATAAAGACTTATTTAGTTTACACACCTTTGTACCAAAATTCTCACCAAATCCAGGGGGGCGTATCCATGTACACTTCTTCCTCCAAATCTCCATTGAGAAATGCATTTTTTACATCCAATTGATGCAGAGACCAGTCACAATTAGCTGCAAGAGACAAAAGAACTCTTATAGAGTTTAGCTTAGCAATTGGGGCAAATGTCTCAAAGTAGTCAATGCCATAGGTTTGAGTGAATCCCTTGGCTACAAGACAAGCTTTGTATCGTTCTAGGGAGCCATCAGATCTATACTTGATAGTGAACACCCATTTGCACCCTGCAATTGTCTTTCCTCTTGGTAGATCAACTAATTCCCATGTGCTATTTTTTTTTCAGGGCTTTCATCTCCTCAAGAACAGCCTCCTTCCACTCAGGAGCTTTCAGAGCATCCTGCACATTATTAGGAATCTCCATACAAAACAATTGTGAAGTAAAAGCACGAAAGACAAGTGAGAGATTTTCATAAGACATATATTTGGACAATGGATGTTGGGCACAAGACCTTACTCCCTTTTGAACAGCAATGGGAAGATTAGAATCATCAAAAATTGAATTTGAACAAGACTCGGGTTCAGGATTAGTTGATTCCAATCTCGATGATCAAGGTAAAGAATCTATAGGACTTTTACCTGAAGGGTTAATGGATTATGGGCAGTGCAAAGGATTGAAAGACCCTTTCTTTTGAGTTGTCTTCTGCCGCGAGTAGACAATATCAAATGGCACTATTGTTGTAGTTTCTTTTCCTATTTTCCTAGATTCATGAATATCAGGAGATGTCATTCTAGGTAGACCTGTATTTTCAGCATCTAAAACATTTGACCCATTGTCACATTGACTAAAAAAATTTGGATTCTGCAGTTGGACAGCAAAGTTAGGGAAAAAATCATTTTGTTGTGAATCTTTAATTTGGAAGAAGTTATAAAAAACCGAATCTTTATCTTGGTTCCCCCCTTGAAGATGAAGTTTGAAGTAGGGAATCAATTCAAAAAATGTAACATCCATGGTAATAAACACTTTCTTTGAAATGAGTTCATAACATTTTAAGGCTCTTTGGGCTGAAGCATATCCAACAAACACACATTTTGTGGCTCAGGGTGCAAATTTCCCTTGATTGTAATTTTGATTATGAACAAATGCGGTACATCCAAATATCTTTTATGGTAAAGATGAAGAGAGTCTATTAGCAGGAAATAACTTTTGGAAAACATTAAAAGGAGTTTCAAAGTTTAAAACCTTGTTAGGCATTCTATTTGTGAGATATGTAGCGATAAGAATAGCTTCACCCCAAAGATATGTTGATATCTGATTGGTAATGAGTAATGCTCATGCAACTTCCAACAAATGTCTGTTTTTTCTTTCAGCCAAACCATTTTGGTGCGGAGTGTCAACAAAAGAACTTTGATAAACAATACATTTTTCAAAAAAGAAATGATTCAAAGTATTTTTAAAATATTCTCGTTCATCATTAATCCGTAATATTTTAATATTTGTGTGAAATTGTGTTTAAACTGTGGTGTAAAAATTTTTGAAAATTGTTTCTACTTCTGATTTATCCTTCATCAAATAAACCCAACTTAATCTTGTGTGATCAATAAAAGTTAAAAATCATTTTTTACCAGAATATGTAGGAGTTTTACAAGGACTCCAAATATCACTATAGATCATGGTAAAAGAAGTAGTTGGTTTATAAGGTTGGGGGAAAAAGATGCGCGGTGATGTTTAACAAATTGACAAACTTCACATTGCAAATATGGATTTTTATTTGAAAATAAACTTGGGAACAAGTGCGTTAAATACTGAAAACTAGGATGACCTAACCTATAATGCCATAACATGATATTATTATCTGTGGAAACAGAAATAGAATTGCAAGTACTTTGACTTTGTCTATTAGAGGCAGGTCCATCGTCAAAACAATAGATTCCATCTTTTTCCTTAGCACTGCCAATCATCCTTCCCGTGGTCAAGTCCTGAAATTCACAATAAGAAGGGTAAAATTTAGCTAGACATTGATGATTAGAAGTAAGTTTACTAACGAACAACAAATTGCAAGACAAATTTGGAACATGGAGCACATCACGAAGGGTTATCATTGAAGTAAGTTTAATAGTTCCAGTCTCGGCAATTACCGAGAGTGAACCATCTACTATTGTAACCTTTTTATTTCCTGCACAAGGACTATAGGAAGAAAACAATTTAGAACAACCCGTCATATGATTAGTAGCACCAGAATCAATTATCTAAGAATGAACAGAATTAGGAATAACACCAAGAAAGGCAGTAACAAGAGAATTACTTTTTTGAACAAAAGAACAAGATGGAGTTAAGGACAAATTTGGAGATTGAAATAACTTATACAGGTGCTCTAATTGTTCTTTAGTAAAAAAGATCGCATCTGAGTTGATAGAAAGTTCCTGAATTTCTGTGGTAGTGACTTGATTGGCACAACCATCATGTTTGGATTTTGATTTCCAATTTGTTGGTTTACCTTGAAGCTTCTAACATGTCTCCTTAGTATGCCATGGTTTGTTGCAATGATCACACCATGGTTTTTTCCGCCTTTCATTATCAGAATTAGTACTTTTGGTCACAAGGGTAGAATTTCAAATGCAATATTTAAACCAGGATCAACACTATTCATCATGCCTTTTCTCCTTGACTTATCTCGTCTAACCTCAGAAAAAACTTCTTGAATGGAGGGCAATGGTTTTCTACCTAGAATGCGACCTCGAACTTCATCCAAGCTCTGATTAAGGCCGGCTAAAAACATATAAACTCTGTCATTTTTCTCTTTTCTTAGAACGAGCATAGTCATTCGAATTCTCCCAAACATCATCATAACACTAATCAAGCTTCTGCCATAATGTTACCAATTCATTGTAATAAATGGTAACATCACGATCATGTTGTTTAGATTTCCATAGGTGAGTTTTCAACTCAAAAATTGAGAAGAATTTTCTAGGTCTGAGTAAAGATCACGAACTGTCTCTCAGACATCTCGGGCAGTAGGAAGAAATAGATGAGGTTTTTCAATTGCGGGTTTCATGGAATTGATGAGCCAAGCAATAACCTATGAGTTTTCAGACTGCTATTTTTTCAGATTTGGATCACCTACAGCAGGTTTTGGAATTTCTCTAGTTAAATGCCCAAGTTTGCCTCGCCCATTAATAGCTAATCTTACCGATTGAGCCCATTCAATATAGTTATGCCCAATGAGTCTTATACCTGTGAGAAAAATACCTGAATTTTAGAAATAAGAATCTGTAGGTACAAGTGTGGAAGAAATAAAGGGATTGGTTAGAATAGGTTCTAAAGTACTGGAAGAATCAGACGTGGCAGTAGAGTTTCTTTGGCCGTTGGTCATCGCCGACTTGTAGGATATCATTTATGGGAAAACAGAAAAAAAGAGCAACAAGGCTCTGATACCATGTAGGTTTTAGGAGAAAAATAATTATGCCATGTATTTCTTTAGAAACAATTACAGATAAATAGTAGAGGATCAGCCTCAAATTAGGAAACCCTTAGAAAATAGGAAAGCCCTTAAATTAGCTGATTTCTATACTAAAAAGGGATTACTAGATTCTTTCCTAAAAAATAAAAAAGAAAATTAGATTCTTTCCTAAAAATTAAAAAAGAAATATTATATTCTTTTATAAAAATCTGACACTTTTCCATCAGCATAAGGGAAGAAAATTGTTGTGATTGTGATCAACTCTTTAGGCTCCATATATTAAGTGTCCTTGAAGGGAAGGTGTTATTGATTTATGATAATCTAATCCTATTGATATACATAATTGATGCAGATACTATTGATCTTGCTTGATTCACATTGACATTATCAGATGCATTTGCTCTGTTATTTGGGCTCCTTACTGCATGCCATTTGACTATATGCAACATCTCCTTTATATGTTGGCTTCTTTACGCATTTTTATTATAGTAAGCAAAAAAAAAAAATTGATATAAGAAGAATTTGGTTCTAATTTTTTTTTTCCCTAAATTGAGATTTGTGGTACCATTATACATTTTTTTTAATATTTCCTCATAACTTGCTGTCTCATGTTCTTAAATTTAGAGTACAATGTTCATGTTTTCTTAGATTATTATGTTTTGTTATGAAGGTGGATATAGTGAAGAGACATTGTTTTCCAGTTTATTGGAATGGAGAAAATTGGCGTGTCTTAAGGGGACATTGGTTTGCTCGTAAAGGGGGCCTTGATTGGCTGCCACTCCGTGAAGATGTTGCAGAACAATTGGAGATTGCATATCGCAGCAAGGTTGCACAGTACGACCAATTTTTTCTTTTGAATAAATTTTGTTTGACACATTTTATGCCATTGGTTTGACATTCATGTCACAAAATTTTGTATTTCTCCAGTAAATTTATACTTTAGGATTTGGAATTGCCATAGATTAGAAATATGTCTGAGAAAGCATGGTTGTCTTGAAACTTGCGCATATCTTAGTTTTCAGTTTCTTAAATCTTTAGTGCTTTTAATGCATATTATGTTTTTTAATTAATCTGGGATTATCTTTCCATTGTCTTTGACTTTGGATTTGGCCTCAGGTTTGGCGTCGGAGGACATTTCAACCGTCAGGGCTTTTTGCTGCTCGTGTTGATTTGCAAGGCTCTACTTCTGTGAGTATATCATCCTGTATCATAAGAGATTTCATCCTTCATATTATTATCTTTTGATGCACAGCTAAATGATGCACATCAACCTATGATGGGCTGTGAATGCAGGGACTTCATGCACTTTTTACAGGGGAAGATAATACTTGGGAGGCTTGGCTTAATGTCGATGCTTCTGGGATTTCTAACATCATTAGCTTAAGTAGAAATGGGATTAAGTTAAGGCGTGGTTACTCAGCATCACACTCATCGAAACCAACCCAGGTTTCTTTTTATCCATTTTGATTCCATTATTGCAGAAATCAAGCGGTCATTTTGTTTATCTTTGAAAAAAATGACACTTGTGCTTAATCCCCTGGTGTAATGATTCATCATTTTTCTCTGGTGCATGTTGTTGATGTCAAATTTCATATTAATAGTTGTTTGCAGTTGCCCTTATTATTCAATGAAGAGTAGGAGTTGCATGTTGACATGCATATCATTTACGTCCAATTTCAAAATGGGTAATTTCTTATTAATTGTTATTTTACTATAACTAATTCTAGCCAGCCTTTTTCTTGCATAAATATGTCAGAATATGGTCCTCGGCTTCCTGTAATTTTGAATGAGTGCATGTACATGCGTAAGGCTTTAGAAGCCATTCATATTTGATTTGTCTGATTAATGCTAAAGAAAATTTTTATGCTGGAATTGGCGTGCATATGCTTACTTAAGGTCAATTTGGTAGTTTAGTTTCTAGCAGTCATTTTTCTAGAATCAGTTTGCCAAAATTTTGGAGGAAAAGGACATCCACTGTTTTGCTATGCTGCTGTTAAATTCTGTAGGTGCATTTAGATTCCAAATATGGGTGGAGCCCAAGTGAAAGCTGCAAGGCGGTAAAACATTGGCATGTGCCAACGGTACCCATACTGCCAAAGCTAAGTTAGACATACATTTTTTAATACAAGATATGAAATGAAGAAGCTTTTATAAAACTTAGCTGGAGAAAAGATAAATTTTCATTATGATAATTTATCTTATTTGTTAAGCTGAATGAGAGCTTTACTGCTGCACAAAAGTTTTAGGTGCATGTCGTATATTAGCTACTTGGATTTCTTAAAAATTGTCCAATAATTTACAAAGTAATCTAGCAGGTCAGATTCAAGTACACATTGATCCCTATGTAGTCGTGGTTGACTATATGAAGCATTCATTTCTCTTGGTTTAGGCCTATATTTATAGAATGGTTTGTTTCTACTGAATCTATTTTCATTACTCCAAGCCTAGTGAGTATATGCTTTGGTGCATTTGTTAGCTTGAGTGGACTTGTCCAAAGCATTTCAATCCCCTTTATCTCAATTCTCAACTATCTATTTTTGTGCTACAATCAGTATTATATTGTTGTGCTTGTTCCTTATGCTTATCCTTATATTTCTACTCATTTAATTTAGTTTCCCCATCTTTCCCGCGCTAATTTTTTGGATATGTTATTCGTTCAGTTTTTAACTCTAGCTGCAGGAATCATAGCTGAGGAAATTACAGTGTTATTGAGCTTTTCCTTTAATTTATCTTGGGTTTTACAAGTGCATGATTTTCATTTCATTTTTAAAAATTTTTTTTTCATCCTGCTTTAGCGAAGAATGGCATTTTAGTGTGGAAATGAATCAAATTGCTGAACGACACTTGTCAAAAGTTTTTCTACTTGGTGAATGCAAACGATTGATTGGCTGTATATGCTGCTTCTTCAGTAATAATGTTTTACATCTATGCTATTTGACTTGATCTTTTGCTAACTTCTAGATGGCTTAGCTATTATGATGAAATGGGTTAAGATGTAGTACATCACAAATCTAAAAGAGTATAAGAACTTTGTGGAGTTTGAGATTCTTACATGACTATTCTTTTCTTGCTTTTGTTTCTGGCACCTAAAGCCCTAAGCTTGGGCCATTGTCTTTTAGGTGAATGTATGTCACCTAGGGGCTTACTATGCACAAGCCTTGGGCTTTTCATCTTGTGCCTGAGGTAGGTAAACTTGTGACTATATTGCCTAGCTAACAACCATTTGACCACCATTATTTCTGTCTGTATGTGCACCAAGGACATTGCATAGCTAACCAGTGTTTGTGTGACTAACAGAAGTAAAATGATTATGTAACATTTGGAAGAAACAAAGTTAATAAAATTATGAAATTAACTTTCGAATATTTGTCATCTATGTTAGAATCTCAAAAAACATTTCTTTGAATATAGTAATATTAATTGTTTCAATGTCAATAGTCAATACACCAAGAGCAATTCTTGTCAAAATTCAGTTCAAAAATAAGAGAATTACCTGGAATTCAATACATTAATAAAACAGATGAACCTCATTTATTCAATTAAACTGGTTCTCAATCTTGTTATTCAACAAATTGTCTCCTTGTTCATCTATGTTTGGATTATTTGTCAAGAGCATCTAATAAAAAAATGAGATCATTTGTTTCAGATGTGTGTGTTCATGTCAATTCATTTGAAACTAGATATGAATCTAAATTCTCTTGTAATTGTGTTGTAGTATTCATTTACAAATGAAATGAGCTGTATGTTCACTTATTCTAATATGGAGTAAAAACTGTTACTCTTGTTAATGTTCATTTTCTTTTATTTAGGATGAGCTCCAACAGCAGCAGGAGGAAGAGATGGATGATTATTGTTCACAGGTTTGAGTTTTTGATTCTGTTTGCCGTATTGGTTCAAGCTTTTTTCAGTATATGGCTACTACGGGGCATATGCGTCATGTTTTCTTAAACCATCTTATAGTGAAATTTTATGACTTCTTCATTTCCTAACTTCTAAATTTGTACGTCAGTTTTTCTTTCATGAGAAAGTTATCACACATAATGATTAGGAGACTGGTGCATTGTTTACATTTTTGTTCTTGAAGACAAAAGTTTTTTATTTTATTTTATTTGATGGATGTGAAGGAATTGTCCCAATTCATTCTGATGTGGTCTTTATTTGTCCATTCATTAGTCAGCAACAATTTATTGTTTGACCCAGGAGATCCCTTTGATTAAAAGAACAATGATCAAGGGTTTTTTTTTTTTTTTTTTCTTTTTCCTTTTTCTGGTCTATTTGATTTTTTTTTTGTACTCAACAGCTTTCACATTCTCTATATGGTGATTTGTCTGTACATTTTAGATAATTTGAATTATCCACTGTAGGGATCTAGAGACTACATGGCTTGTGGGGACAGGAATAATTATATGAATACTCTTTCATTCTCTCAAAACATACCTGTTCTTTATACAGCTGTTAATTATATGAATACTCTTTCATTCTTTCAAAACACACCTATTCTTTATACTGGGCCCACCCCCCCCTTCAGATTGATCATGTCTTGTATTAGTATATGTTGTGGGTAGGAATCTATATAACTTTCTAACATTTATGTTGAGATGATGAGAAATTTAGAGGGGACATTTTTTTTTTCAAATTAAACACCCAAGTCTAACCTGATACTTGATAGTGTGTGTTCATTTGGACTTGCCATCTTTTCTCTTCTCTTCTTCTCCTCATAATTATCCTATTTTCCTCACATTTAGTTGCCACTTCTGATAATGTGGGAAGGCATTATAGTTGTTGGTGGTATATTATCTAATTTTATATTTTTGATCTAGGTTCCTGTCCGACATGTTGTTTTTATGGTTCATGGCATTGGTCAAAGGTTGGAGAAATCTAATTTGGTTGATGATGTCGGGAACTTTCGCCACATTGCAGCGAGTCTTGCTGAACAACATCTTACTGCACACCAGCGTGGTACTCAGCGTGTTCTTTTTATCCCCTGCCAGGTAATAAAATACTATTCTCCCCACTTTGGAGTTTGTACTTTCCCTTTAGAAACCCCTGCTTAAAGGGATACGGTTTGCTACATTCACTGTCAAGGTAAATATTTGATTGTTTCCAAAACATAAATGAATGCCAGCTTTTTAATCAGTTTTACATGCTCCAAACATAAAAAAGCATTTCATATATTTTATATGACGTGTTTGAATTTTTAAAATAAACTTATCATCATTGGACATCAAAAAGAAATTGAGGGACTTTCTTGTCAGATAATCTGCCTTCCTGTTTATTCATTTAGTTTTGCTGTTTTTATGGGTTCATTCCCTTGAGATAGAAGTAGAAGAATTCTCAATCATGTTTGCTTGTGGTTTTGATGTAGTTAGTCAACCATCTAATCTGAATAGAGAAGCACTGTGGGCTATTGGTTTTTAACATGGCTGTCTCCCAGTTTTGCCATTTTCTGTGCATCATTAAGTTTTTTCCCATAAAAAATGTTAGTATTCTAATAGTGCTTGAAAATTGTGGTTTATCGTTGGCATAATTGAGTTGGATGTGACTTGAATATGCTATGTAGTTTGTGCAATTGTCTATGAAGGGTTTTGAACGTGTATCACATACTTATTACGCAGCGGAAATTAAAATTTTTCAAAACCCGAAACAAGAGAATCGGCTTATGCCAATTAAAACTAATTTAACAAAACAAAATTCAGAAATTATACCTTTATAATTTCTTGATTTGTTCTTCAACTTCTCACCTTATTGGGTTGTAGCAAACCATAACAATCTAATATTGGATTGTCTCTAACAATATCCACGCGAAGACGAGAGGATGAAACCATTAGGGAGATGACTTGAACATATCTCAAAGTGCTAGCAATGGTGTATGTTATTTTGAGTGGAAAAATTAAACTCTTTAATTTTTCTTGTTGTCTTCAAAATATTTTCTTTTCTCAAAAATTTTTCCTTATCTATTTTCTGTCTTTTGAGGCCTTTTTGATCCAAAAGAAAATTAGATTGATAGAGCAAAATTCAAGAGGAGAAAATAAAGAGTTGAGGGGAATAATGGCTATTAAGGCCAATTAAAAGGCAAATGCGTGCAGCTCGCCACCCTCCCCTCCCCCCCGCGATTTTCTCCTGCAATCATATCGCGATCCGATCCGAAATAATTCTATAATATTTTTGGATCTTATCCAAAGTCATTTTACTCATTTTTCACATCTCGAATGCGTGTGACCCATTAGGTTCCTGGTTATGTTGGCGACTTAAATTATCAATTAATTTAACAAGTCATGAACGGTATCTAACAACACATCATAACCCTCAATTGACCGGAAAGTCAATGGTTTGACTACAAACCTTTCCTTAGACAATTTCTATGCAATTTTTCATTTCACCATTTTATACTCCACTCGATTCAGAGTATGGATAATGTGTCAATTCCTAGCCCAAGTGAATTTGGATCTCGTCCTTGAGACTAATTACTCTATTAGACATGTCACTGAAAACCATATTCATGACATTTTTACTCTGGCCAAAGATTTCCGAGTAATGTCCTGACAAGTGGCCATGGGTATACACTCCCTCTATTCAGAGTAGTGAATTCTTTGTTGGCTACCCAATTACTTTCGAATACCTCAAACTGTACCCAATTACCACTCTTTAAGCAACCTCTATGAGGTAACAAGGAATAGAGTCAAAGTACAGAATCAATATCTAAGATATCCTTGAATACCTCAAGTCTAAGGATACTTGCACCATTGGTATGATGAGACTATCATTAACATTTGAATAGAATATCCATATGATTGTCTCATAGAAGTTCATCCAATGTACTTGGTTACTCTTAGTAAGCATCCACATGTTAACTCTAAACATCTCATGCTTACAGATTATGAGATCTACTGTTTGATCCAATCAAGGAATATAACATGTGTTAGTCCATTCGGATTAATAATGCCTCGTCTCATTAATCTTATAATTAGGGATAATTTAGATACTAACATAACTACACGTGATAATAATCTCATTATCATGATCTCATCATGATTTCCTTTATGCTATGTTATATATTAAGGATTTCATTAATTGATTTAAAATCATTATCAATTCATATATCAAATGAATACCAAATTAATGAATATGCCTTTTATTAATCAAATAAATATGTACAATAAGTGCTAAAGGTGATTGCCTTTAGAGCACTTATCTAACAGTCTAAACATTGAAAAGCTGTAAAAGCAGTCTAGTTTTATATGAAAACTTTCTGCTATTGGGTAGAATGTTTGGCTGCAAATTATCTTGCTTCTTTTGTTGCTAGACATTTGGCATCATTTATATGGGAGCTTTGTACATTGGGTAGAATCCAAGTATAAGATGGCTAAAATCTAATGTGTTTAAATGCCATGGTTTATTAATTATTTCAACCTAACCATAGGTTTTAGTCTTGATTTCTGTTTAACATAGATTGTTTTTGTCGCACAACAACCAAATAAATTTTCTAGAGTAGTTTATATTTAAAAAACCAGTGTAGTTAGCAATGATGATAATTAAAAGATTAAACATTAATTTTACTGGTGAGAAAAATAATAAGAATCAGAAGAAGATTCACAATAAAGAAGAAAACAAAGATGAGAAAGAACTGTCCTTTCTGGAGGTATCTTGCTCTCTCAATATAAAAACTTCTCTGTGCATGGTTTGGGGAATAGAAAAAGTGAGGGAGAACTAAAAATGATAAATGGTGTTTGTAAGAATGTGAAAAATGGGGTTTAATAGAAAAAGTAGTTGGTTGGATTCAAGATCATTTTTATAATTGATTTTAAAGTCCCATAAAATAGCTGCAACAAAACAATAAGTTCTATTTCTGCTTTTATTGAGAATTTTTCCTGAAAGCAGGGATGGTTTTCCACAACTAAACAGGCCTAATTTCTCACTAGAATCAATCAATGTCTGGTACCTGGTCTTGTGGAAACCATAGGGGAAAAATAGGATTTGACTAATATATTATTTAAAATTTAAGTATGGTTTTATTGGATTGCACTAGTAATTTGATAATTACAATTTGATTATGGCTGCCTTTAGATGGATGGCTGCTTTTTCGTCTTATAAATGAGGTGTTTGGATTTGTTGTTAAGTGTCATAAAGCAAATTTTGATTTTTTTTTATTTAATTGACAGATTTTTTAAATTTTTTATAAACTGTTTTTTGAAAAAATATCTATTTACCTGTTTCTACTAAAAGCAGTTTTCAAAATTCAAAAAAAATTAAACATATAAATTTTTTTCCGAAAAGCGCTTTTCCGAAACTCAATCCCAAACTATTTTGGCAATAGTCAAGATTAACCCTGAGACTGAGGCTATTAGAATAGACATGTTTTTTGGCATGGAACAAACTATTTTTTTTTCCTTTTCTTGTTACTGATTTATTTAATTCTTTGCATTTCTTTTCTTTCTATTTGATTTTGCTTTCATTTTCTTCTCTTACTTGGTATTAGTAACTTAGCATGCTAAATTGCATATTGTGTCTGCTATTCTATTATAGTGGAGAAAAGGATTGAAGCTTAGTGGTGAAACTGCAGTTGAAAAGATTACTTTAGATGGTGTACGTGGTTTGCGTACCACGCTGAGTGCAACAGTACATGATGTGTTGTACTATATGAGTCCTATCTATTGTCAAGATATTATTAACTCGGTATGTACTTAATTTCCATTTTTTCCTCATCCATTTTGTCCATTATCTCGGATTAGGCTTCTGAATTTCCTAAATTTCATCTTCGGATATGGTTACATCTTCGTCATATATGCATAGTATAAAAATTCAACACATTATATGCATACTATAAAAATTCAACACATTGTTTTTCTCTTGCTTTTTGAAAAGGTCAAAGTGATGCAACAGCCAAACCCTTATTCAATTTTTTTTTTTTGTAATTTTATCCAATCCTCTCAATTTTGTCAATATTACCCTTGGTTGAAAACTCATTTTCAATTTTATGCAATTAGTCAAAATTATAATAAAAAGTAATACTTACTGCTCATAATAAAAAAGTAATGTTTGGTATTTTTTCTTTAAAACTTTCCCCCCTCTCCCAGTCCCTTTCCCTTTGCTCTCCTTCCACTCTTTCTCATCTTTGGTTGCCAGGAATTCGCCAGTTTGTTTTAAATTGAATTTGATGAATAAGGTTGCTTCATGGTGAAATCATCTTATTATTTTTCAGTATAGGTAACTTTGAGACAAATAGCAATTTAAAGTGTGGGGAGTCTCCTTATCTTTTGAGCAAAGATGACTTGTGTATATACTTGTACCTTTTCCACTTGAAAATTTCAAAGACTGAATTTACCTTTCATGTGAAGGTTCGGGGAAGAAGGGAGAAAAAGTTGGGGAAGGGGAGTAAAATATTAAAATCTAATTAAATTCAGCAAGGAAATATTAATGTTATATTTGTTTTTTTAAAAGGTTGGAAAACATTGCAACTGATTTTCAATTTGTATAAAATTGACAAAATTAGAATGATAATATAAATTGCATACTCACAGACGGTGTTTTTCTTAAATAATTATGGACTGTAAGTAAATGGGCAATGTAGCCATGCTGGAGAAAAGTGATTATTAGAAAAAGGCAATAAAGTGGTACTTTGTTTGGGATTTGACAATAGTTACTTGTGCTGGAGATGGTATTTTATGTGGATCTTTAGAAAAGGAAATGAGTTTGAATTGAACAATAGCTACTTGTGCTGCAGGTGTCAAACCAATTGAACCGGTTATATTTGAAGTTCCTTAAGCGGAACCCTGGTTATGATGGAAAGGTTTGTAGCTGTGCATATTCTTGGTCAATACATTACTGTTATCTTTTGATTTTCACTGAGTAGTGTAAGAATCTTGTTAAATATTTGTATAGGTTTCAATATATGGTCATTCTTTGGGAAGTGTCCTCTCGTATGACATCCTTTGCCATCAAGAGAACTTGTCCTCTCCATTTCCTATGGATTCGATGTATATCGAACAAACTGGGAACAATGGATCCCCACATGATATAAATAATCAATCTTCTGTTTGTGCCTCTTCAACCATTCTGGAGGGTGACAATCCCAGTGTAAATAAAGCAATGGAAAAAGAGGATCCTGTAGATGAAGAAACCATGAGCAAACAGTCGACTGTAGTATGCCCTGATGGAAATGCTGAAGATGTTTCTGGCATCTTAAATCCACATGTATCAGATTTAGAGCCACTATCTGCAAATGATGTCGACTCTGAGCAAAGAACTGGTGACAAAGGTGATGATAAATTTGGTAATGATTCCAATGACATGCTTTCTCAGGAAATGGACCATTTAGTTGGGGATATAGGTCTAAAAGCTGATGACAAAATCGATGGTGCAGAGAAAATAGCAGCAGAAAAGTCCAATGATACTATTAAAGACGAAGAAATTAAATTGCTAAGGGAAGAGGTATATATCTATAGGCGGATAGTTCTTTTTCTATAGAATTTACATGGACAAGTTTCAATTTATGAAATATGTGGTTTATGTTTCAGATTGATTCCTTAAAAGCTAAAGTAGCAGAGTTGGAATCACACTGTGCTGATAGAGTTGCAAGTGTTGGATTGTGTCAAGGTAATGGTTGATCCTTACATAATACATTTGCTTCTTATTTTTTGAAGGTGATTCAACTTATTGTAATCTCTGTATTTTGATGTGTTGATAAGAAAATATAGAGCCACTTGTAACCACATCAAAGAAACCGATAACTGAGAAGCTGCCACCTGGGTTAGATGATGAAGTGCCGAAGAGCTATACGCCTTATATTAAGTACACAAAGCTTGAATTCAAGGTCATAAAATTTCTTCATCCTTTGGTTTTTAAATTTTCTTTTACGTATCTGTTGTGAGATCTCTTTGATCCAAAGCTAATTTTATGAGAAACTTAAACTTCATCTTACTTTTGTATTGAGAAAAAAAAATGGAAGAACTTCTTAACTTGGATCTCTATTGAAGTCATTCTCAATGTCTTATGGGTTGTCATTAATTTGAATGAAAGTCTATTGTATCAGGTTGACACATTCTTTGCTGTTGGATCTCCTCTTGGAGTTTTCCTTGCGCTGCGTAATATTCGTATAGGAATTGGTATAATTCGAATATCTAATTCTTTTTAATTTGGATATTTCTTAAAAGTTATAACATTGTGGTCCAATAGTATTTTTCTATTTCTTTAAATGCTTGCTTTATATGATATTCTGTAATTGGAAAACGATAGTGTTGCTTTTTGTCTATTTTGGATTTCATTTTCACAAATGAAATTTCTCACTTATCAGTTTGTCAGAATGTAACATAGATTGATGTCAAAAATAAAAAATTTTATCGCCACCGGGTCAGTCTGCCTTCTTGTTGAGTGCATGCCTTGTAGGGAAGAATGTCACTGTTTAAACCTTGGCTTCCTTCGCTTTCAGCTTTAAAAAATGAAAAGTCAAAGATTTTATTGACATCATTTAATATATTGCTATATGGATATGACTTTGGAACTGTGCCATAAAACTCTTCTTCATCTTCTTTAAGTATGAAAAGTCCTCCCCGATATACATATCCTAACTTTTAGAGCAAATTTTTTAAATTTTAAACAATGATTGTCTATAAGTTCTTGCAATTTTATCATCTGGGATATATCATTCAGTATGAATATTGCACATTTATGTAGAAACTGACCTCTTTTTGCCTATTAAAATCACTTGATATAAGTAGCACTGAGAGCTAGGACAAACAAATCCTCTGTTCATTGTGAACATCAAAAGTCTTGTTCCTGAGTGCCCACAAATTTGCTTCTAATTGCAAAAATCACTTGGAGATGTGGCTTGGGAATGCAACACAGGATCGTCACATTTCTCCATTATGGTTCCCATTATCATTTTCCCATGTATGTGAGAAAGAATATTCCATTCTTAGGGATGGGAATGTGTTATTCCTATGGAATTATCCAAGTTAAATTTGAATTCATTAGCCTTGTAGAGATTTTCATTAATCAAAAGAATGTTTTTGTTATCAGTATTTATATTTTGGTAAGATAACCTATCTTCCAAATTTTTAAATGTTCTGCATCATCATTGCCATTAGTATCAAAATCAATATTAGCTTCAATAGTAGGCTTGACAATGGGGTGAGGCAGGGGGATGATCCCCATCCCCGTCTCCGCCATACTCAAGGGGATAGATTTGTCCCCATCCCCACTGAATTTTTTTCAAGTTAAAAAAATTATTTTGAAATAAATTAAAATTTATGTAAAAAAATTGCTTACCTCCAAAGAATGTTTAAAATACAATTTTGTAATTGAATAAATTACTTATATAATAGTTTATCATTAATTAATTTAATTTATTATGAATTTTTTATGCCATAAAGATTTCTATTTACAAATAAGTTTAAAAGAAGGCTAAGTTATATTTAAATTAAGTTAATTAGCAATTCAATCCTTATTAATTTAACAATATCAAATACAAATTTTTTATATAGTATTGATCAAATTGATCTCATAATTTATTTGAGCCTTTAGCAAAGAATAATACTTTTCTTTATTTTAAATATTATATGGAATATACTCTTATATTATTATTTTTTAAATAATATAAAATGTTTGTTGTATAAATTATACTCTTGTTCACTAATCAGTAATCACTACCTATATATATTAGATTGTATTTTATAATATATTAAGGATAAAAACATATTTTTAATTATCAGGTCCCCATGGGGTAGGGGATAGGGAGAACGCCCCACTCAATGGGGAAGGAATTTCTCCCATTCCCGTCCCCATTGAGGAGTGAGTCGAGGAATCCCCGCCCTGTTCAGGGCAAAGCCCCGTGGGGAACGGGGATTCGTCACTCCCTTGCCAAGAGTATAATTGATTAAATCAAGGTGCCTTTGTTAACCTTACTTTCCTTGATCCTTACTAAAACTTCCGTAAAGTTAACACACAATCTTACATTCTTGATGTGTTATTTGGAGTCCACATCCCTGAGAATATGATTTTAGGTGGTATCTTACATTTTGAAACCGAATGCTACCTCAGTGTGGTAAAACAATGCACAAAATGATTATAAGGGTCAAACAAAAGTCACGATAAAATGTCTTATCAGAAATGTGCACCCATATGATATATATCTCATATAGAAACAAGTTGAGTTGCGGATGCTAGTATATGATAAAATGATATGTTTTAGTTGTATTTGAACTAACTATATAACTTATGATTGAAAACCCTTAGATAATATAAAGGGATCAGTACCTTCATCTAATTATCATTGCCGTTTGTGAATCTTAGGAGTCGGGAGCATTATAAAAACTTGAAAGAGAATGCACATGTTAAAAGCCTACCAACGGAAGGATATGACAGTGCTCTGTATAATTCACCACCTAGTTATACCTTACCTTGAGAAAAACACCTGTGCTGTTTTATGATTATTAGTTTCTGCTGCACTCTCAAATTGTAACTTCTGATGATATTTCTGGCTCAAGTATTGTCAGTGTCTTCTATTTAAATGTCCTAATCCAAGTCCACATTATGTTCTCGTTATATCTTTTTCAGGCAAAGGGAGTGAGTACTGGGCAGAGGAAAATATTATTGAAGAGATGCCGGCTTGTCGGCAAATGTTTAACATTTTTCATCCATTTGATCCTGTTGCTTATAGGTTTGCCTTCTGTTAAATTCAAATTGTTTACTTCTGTTATTTTTATTTTATCAGTTAAATAGGAAAAGTCATATTGCTCTTAGGAACGGTGTGTGCTGTGTAGGCTGAATGGTTAATTTAATAATGTCTCTGCTACGCTGGGAGAAGTGTGGAACATCAACTCTCTGCTCTTCTCTCACCACACACTGCATATCTACTTACTTGCTTCTGCGCTTGCGTTTTTTTTTAAATGTAATGTTGGAATGGGTGCATTTCTTGTGTGTTCTTCTTTGTTTATGTGGCAGTCTCTCTCTTACCTGGGTACATAAGAGAAGTTATTTTGCGTTTGTATACAGAGTGGAACCTCTTGTCTGTAAAGAATACATTGACAAACGTCCAGTCATTATTCCTTATCACAAAGGTGGAAAGAGGTTGCACATTGGTTTTCAGGTAAGGATTTGTTTGATGAAGTGATAATTGTAGATTAGTCTTGTGTTTTGTTATTCCTAGCATCTCTCTATCCTCTTTTCCCTTTTCCTTTTCCCTCTTTGATATTCACATACTTTTGCAGGAGTTTACAGAAGATTTAGCTGCTCGTTCTCGGGCAATAATGGATAACCTATCTATGATACAGGTGGGCTCCATTGGATGTTTATGTATGCTTTAGACTGTATGTAATGTTCCATAATTCTGTGCTAGACATACAGCATCAATATTGTTTCTTCACTGGAAAAATGAAGGGAAAGGTTAATCTTTTTTGAAGGATTTTGATGGCCTGTTAGACTTGATTGATATAGCGGCTCTTAATTATTAAATGAGGCTGGAATCATACATCAATTTGATTTCAGAAGACACATTTGTCCATGTATCATGAGGCACTTCGTAACCACTACCTTTCTATTCAAAGTCTGGTTTCTGGCCATATTTGAAAAACATTTTGTAGTTCTAAATTCTTTGCTCTTTAAGCAGGTTAAAGTGCTTACAGTTTGTCAATCAAGAAGCATGGATAGCCTAGAAGGTAAAAGAACATCTTATTCATCCTGCTTGTGTTACTTTTCTTTCGATTCACCGTACCATCAGTTTTTTGTTCTTTCTGCCCTTTATCCACCCTATTCCGCTCTGGTCCCCACAAAAAATGAGAAGAATTTATTATATTTCAGAAGAAGGTGCAAGTGGCCAAAATAAGGAAGAGAGGATGTATGGCTCCCTGATGATAGAGAGATTAACTGGAAGTGAAGAAGGGCGCATTGACCACATGCTGCAAGTATGTTCTTCATTTCATGCCAGTGTAAAAAGATGTACCACTGTTTCTGATTCTTTTTTAATTCGTTTTATGTGGTGTGTGTGTTCATGTGTCGGTGTAAATTTTATTCATGTCTATGTTATCTGCAAATCAGTGGTGCACAATTTGTGTTCACAAGAGTGCACATGGGAGTTGATTGGTTCATATGAAAGTAGACGTGTGAGATGCACATGCCTCAACAGAAACAAAGAACATAGCTCTGACCTTAAATGGTGGTTCCAACTTTGGGAGGCAACTAGTTCCTGTTCTCTTGCTGTGGAGTTGGTTCCACATTTTTCATCTGGCAATCTTCGTTTCTTTTAGTTTATGCATATAACCTTAAATTTTACCCATTATTTTATTACTTCATGGAACAGCTAACGGGTGTTTTCCCCTCTAAAAATTTATTATATTCCTGTAATTTTCCATCATTTACTGCTACTAGGTTTGTTTCATAATACACCATTTGGCGTGTTCAACAGTGTTTAAATACTTGTTGTATAGTAGGTTCATGGATGCATTGGCAAATTTTTCTCATCATGATTCTGATAGGCTTAATGCCCTAGATGGAAACAGGATGGTTGATGCCTCTGCTACCTGAATTGCCATGCGAAGTTAAAATTATCGTTGAATTTCATAAAAAGTTGGGCATGTTATATTGGGCTACTGTATTATTATATGGAAACAACACCATTTAACTATTATTAGTAGCGTACCTAGAAGATAAATTGAACAAAGAACTTAGCCAGTTTGGTAAAGTTTTCTGTAAACTGCTTTCTTTTTCTTCTTTTTTTTTTTAATTTTTTTTGCCTCGTAATATGGTGAAAACAGCTTAAGAATAAAACAAAAATAAACTCAAAAATTGATGGCAGTTGGACGAAGCAGGCTAACCATGTTGCTAAACAATAACATAATGTTCACTCATAGCATTCTGTTGACCTAGAATAATCAGATCCCTAATTCTTACATGCTTATGGGGATTGGGAAACTAAGTTATAGCAGATTATATTAGAGAAAGGGATAAATGTTTATGGGAGTTCGGAGTTGGATGGTGGAAACATGTCTTTAAGCTTCTATAGGTATAATGGATTAAACTAATGGTATATTGGTCTATATTAGATGATAGGCGCTGAATCAGCTGATACTCTTATGTAAGTGAAATCTGCTGTCCTGTATCTGTAAACCTTTATGACCTTTTATTTTCCGTAACACAGTCAGATGTGGGACATATTAGCCAATTTCTAAAACCCAGGTTCCGAGGTGATCCGTGTCTACCATGGAAACCTCAAAGTAAATGCTATGGCACAATTGCGACAATAACAGATTCTAATGTGTAATTTATCTTAATATGATATTCTATAGTCATCTCTGTCTGATGGGTTCGTTCGGTTTCCTTACTCTGCAGAATGTTGAACTTTGAGGTATATCGTGAATGTCATCTTATTTTGCCGATTTGCCCCTGATATTATGTTTCTCTTAACTGTGCAGGATAAGACATTTGAACATCCATATCTACAAGCGATTGGATCACATACGTAAGCGCTTTATATACTTGTTAACAGGTTTACCAAACCTGCTCTTTTCATGTGCATGCTGAACTGGAAGTGTTCCCATTGAAGTCATTGATATACATGCACAAAAACATCTATTATGATTCCTATCTTCAGCTGTGTTACTTTTGCGTTATTATTGCATGATTTGTTTGATGGACCATCTCGTCATTAACATCTACATTAAGCTGGTAGTTTTTGCTGATTCTTATGTGTCTAAGCTGAAATACTTCATATATTTGTTTGTATGGTTTATTGAATAGTCCATTTTTTTTAAGTTTTAAAAAATTTATAAGTAGTTCATTTAATTGGTTTATCGTGGAATGTACAGAAACTACTGGAGGGATTATGACACTGCTCTGTTCATTTTGAAACACTTGTATAAAGATATACCTGAAGATGCCAGCTCCCCTAAGGGATCTACAGAGTGCAACTCAAAAGATGAGAGTGGCTCGACAGGATGGTTTGATCAAAGAGAGGCTAAGGAGGAGGAACTTCCTTTGACGTTCTCTGACAGAATGATGATTAGAAACTTCTCGAGGAAAGCTATGAAGTTTATGAAGAAGTCTTGAGTTCTGACAGGTGACTTCTTGTCATTATCTTGTTATTGCTTGATTTAGATGCGATTGAGGCCCTTATGACGCCCATCACGCAATCCACTGAGGCCTGAATTGTTGTGCTATTTGAGAGATCTGAGATGGGAATTTATTTAGACGTGGTACGGCCAGAAAATAACGAGGAGGATATATCTCTGAAGAATTCATAGTAGTAGGGGGATGTTAAATAGTAGTTAATGGTTTCACACGCAGCAGTTTCCTTATTTTATGTTTATTTCTGTAAATACAAGGTCAGATGGGTAGTTAGGAACCATGGAGATGACAGTAATAATGGTTTGTAATCAAGTTATAAAGAAAGCATATATGCTCCTGTAATTTGGAAAGTTGTACATATGCTGTATATTTTTAGAGTTCTGGTTAACTTGATTTATATTGATTAAATGTCTGAAGTTTCAGGAGGATATGAAAAGAAAAAATGTACTTCCTCGGGAAAAAAAAAATGATTTTTATACGTTTCTAGGTGAAAATTATAAGAGATGCAATAATGAGGTGATGATTTTAAGTCTGCAAAAGTAGTGGTGATTAGCTAAGCGTGGAAATGAGAGTGAAACAAAGGAACTTTCGCACTTATTTCCAAGTTTTTCCAGTGTTTGATTCCGCATATGAGATTTTAGCTTCATAATTCTGGATTTTATCTTACAATCTTTATTAGAGAATTCAGAGCACTCCCACCCAGATTTGATCTCAAAATCTCACATCACATCATATCCTCAATACCAATTCCCAAGCTTCGTGGTAAAGTTTATATATTTGCATCAGAATCCAGGTAAAATGAATTAATGGTATCAAAATATTTTTTTACATATATATCAAATTTATACTATTTTTTTTTAATCAAATTTGTACCAAAATTTTGAAATTAGTTTTAAATCATGATACCAAACTTTATTTCGATTTATTCATGCTATGCTGATGTAGACACTAAATTTACTAACATGTGGTCACTAAAATTACTAACATGTGGTTGCCAAATTTGCTGATATAGCCACCGCAAAAGTTTTGGGTACCATAATCTAAACTCAACTTCAAAATTTTAATACCAATTTGATACAAAATTAAGTTTTGGTACCAATTTAATACACATGCAAAAATTTTGGTATACCAAAATCTTTTTACCCATCCGAATCCTAAACCCTTGCAAAAAGGGGCAAGTAATTTACCAGCAGGCAATGTTTGAAAAACATATATTCAATTTACTTCTAGTCATATCAGGATCCTAATCTCTTACAAGAGAAAAGTAATCTCCCATCAGGCAACTTCTTAAGTCGCCCACAAAAAAAAAAAAAAAGCAGAATTTTCCCATCTATCTCCTTGGCACCCCCTAAAGATTGAATTCATAGCATCATCACCACATTCTCAAGAAAAATCTCCAAGCCTCGGTTGAAGAGGATCTCCCCATCTTCCCAACTCAATTCAGAATAAACTTTGAGTCTCCAGATAATATGAAAGTACATAATACTCTCACAATCCAAGCACACAAACAGATCATACTACTGTATGATCTAATTCCCCATATCCATGATATCAATTATATCCACCTAGCAACGGTATCATGCATCATCCAGTTAAATATGGAAGAAAAATCACTTCTGTCCCTAGAGATACCTAGGCTTCATATTCTTGAAGGTGTCATAGATGACTGAGGTTGTTAATAATATCCCTAGTCTGCAACTCATCCAATTGATGGATATAAATCAACCGAAAAAGAAAAATTCCCCAAGTCTAATCCAGGAAGGGGGTAAAAGAAAAACCTTAGATGTATATTCCCCAACTACAATAACATCGATCACACAATAAACTCAAAAAATCTATAAGATTACAACAAACAGTCCAAATCCGCACACGGAAAAGATACAAAGCTTAACGCGAGATTGTTATTGAAGCAATACCATGCAAATATACACCGCACGAAATAGAGGAACAGAAAAAACCCTAATTTCAAATACCGAAACTTTATTCTTCGTTTTCCTTCAAATTATTAAAGGTTTTACTTATCTTTAGTAGAAACTCCATATTTTTCCTGCATCTTAGCAATTTCCTCTTCCTTCTTCTTCTGATCAAACTTCTTGCTCATCTTAGCCTGCTGGTAGTACAGAACAATGAGATACCTATTCGCGACATTGAAACCGGACAAGTGATCCACCGCCGTTTTAGCGTCGTAGATATCCTCATAGACCACAAAGGCAGTCCCTCTGGTGTCCTTGTTAGTGCCGATCCGGATTTGACGGATGGCTCCATACTTGCCGAAAATATCGTACATCTCCTCGCTCGATATGTTGAACGGAAGGTTACGCACGTAGAGGACTCGGTTCACCTCCGGCGGGAGCCGAGTGTTGCTCTTCCGGAGAGTGATTGACATTGGACGGTGTTCGAAAGCTGAGAAAGTGACGGAAAGTTTCGGCCGGGTCACGAAATGGATAATTCTAGTCTCTAGAGAGGAAGACTCTGGCTCCGATTCTGGTGATACACAACTAAACATATCAGACGAGGGCTCTGTTTGGCATTCTGTCTTTTATTTTATTTTTGAAAAAATGCTTTTCAGAAAAAAAAAAAAAAAAATTTTTTTAATTTTATTTTTAGTTTTAAAAACTATAGAAATATATAAATAAATATATTTTCTAAAAACAGATTTGAAAAAAAAGTTTATAAAAAATTAAATAAATGAGAAAATTAAATTTAGAAAATTTAAAATTTACTTTTAAAACACTAAATAACAATTTCAAACACTCCCAAAATAAATATGAAGTGTGAAGGTTATTTGGTATAATTTTGTTATTTTATCCTAGGTTGCCATAATTAATTTAGGAATAATTTAGAAAATCTCAACGTTTTGTCTTATCTTTAATTAGACTTAACCTTTTTTTTTTCAATTGTATATAATATATATATATTTTTTCTATTAAGATAATATATGAACTTGATCAGCAGATCAATATCAATAAATTTTGCTCTAAAGTTTATTGTTAAACAATTTTAACAGAAATTTTTAAATAAACTCAATATGCAAACTGAGCTACTTAAGAATTTCAATACATTTAAATCTCAAGCCAAGTGAAACAATACACAAATATGAGGCATTTCTTCCTGCATTTGCCAAACAAAGGAGAGTCCTGCCAAATTTTTGAAAAGTTTCTTTGCCTTTCGAAATTAAAAGCTCAAGGTAGGTTTTTTTTTTTTTTTGGGTACATTTTATTGAGACCGAATATTGAATTCAAGACTTACTATATTTCTCATGACTAATTCATAGTTAGTGTGCTAATTTAGTTAGCCCAATTGTTGCTGTGATAATGCTTTTGTCATAAAATGAAAGAAAAATTTTGATATTACTTCGAAATACATTTCCATGCTAATCTCCAGCCACAATATGAGGATCTCCACACAATTATAGTCTAACCAATGACCCTATTAGAAATATGTTTGCTATATATGATCTAAATTTGGTAATTTTTCCCTTATTTTCTTAATCTTTTACCTTCCATAAATCTAATTCAGGCATGCAATCTCTTGTGTAATACTAGATTTAGCCAAATATATCAATCATTATCTCAACCAGTTGACATATAGGCTAAGAACACTTGTAGTTTGGAGAAAAAAAAGATATACATCATTCATTATATTGCCACTGGGCTAAGATATCTGGCAAAAAATAGTCATCCTTATGTAAGCAAACCAAATCTTTGTTTCTCCAACCATGCATATAGATATAAGCATTTGACAGTTAGAAATGATGAGTTTTCATTTTCTTACTATAGAATATATATTGGGACATTACCATAATCAACATCAGCAGCCTTCCTCTCCTTGGCTGCCATGGAAAAGGAGGTAAGCATTCATAATTTGATACAAAGCTAAGGAGAATGCAATCAATTTCCACTTTATATATGTTTCTTCTCTAAAGAAAGAGTTTTTCTTGTTTTTATTTTAGTGACCTTTATATATATATATATATATATATATACACAATCATGAAATGAATGATGATCTTTCTTATTTTTCACTAATGCACAGAAGAAGAAATAGGTCTTAGTTGTAGAAAGAGGGACTTTTTGGTTAATGTGCATTGATGACCAAGGGGGATATTAACCAAAACAAAATCAAAAGGACTTTATGTTTTTCATCCTAATTCACTTGACAAATAGTCATTATGCCTTGTTGCCTAGATATGGAAGCATTTAGGCCATCTTCTATGCACGTGAAAGTGTAAAAATTACACATAAAGACAAAAAATGGTGTTCTTCCCATTTTCTAACCAACGCCATTTTCTACACCATTTTTTGTGTTAACTACAGTGAAACACCAACCAAAATGGTATTGCACTATTCAAGCACCATTTCATTCTTCTGCACTTTTTTTTTTATTATTTTTTCATTTTGTGTTATGAGTGAGAGGAATATTATAGAATTTTTTTTTGTAAAAAATAATGTTATTAGTTGAAGATAAATTTACTGTAATTACACTATTTTTGTATAAAAGTAATACCAAAATTGTGTTTTGGGTTGGAAATTGACTTAGTTGATATATCAAATTTATTTGCAATTAATTATATGAAAATAGCCACTGATTTAAATGATTTTTTGTTGACAGAAAAATGGGTGGATGTCTGTTCCTCAATTTGGAGGATGGGATTCAAAGGCACCGGGAGCCACTGATTATTCAATGGTGTTTTCAAGAGCTCGAGCTAATAAAAAGCAGCAAAAGGTAGAAATCAGGCATGCCAGTCTTGGAAGTGAAAAAGAGTTCATTGCTGCTACTCAACAAGACGACTCAGTCATGGTAAGTTTCCAGTTTTCTAGACCTTTTATTTGCATGTATAGCTTTGGTTTCATTTACCTAATGTTTCCTTTGAACAATTCCTCACTTGTTACTGTAATATTATCAATGCATGTGGATTGTTATTTGGTATTAGCAGCTGTATCTAATTTCTGCACAGAAAATGCTATGAACCTGAGAAATTCATAGATAAACTCAGTCTGTCATGTCACTCGTAGACTAATTATATCACAAAATAATATGTATATCAACCAATGTAAATAAAACAATTAAATATGCGTCATTACATGATTGGATAGTCTATAGATGACATAGTATGACATGACAAATTGAGTTTACTTAATAATTTATCGGAAAACATATTGACAACAGCTCAATGTGAGCTTCTGCTTTCTGATTATTCATTCCTCCCTCTCTCTCTCTCTCTATATATATATATATATTGTGCAGAAGAAAAAGAAGATCTTGACCTACATTAATTGCTGCATTAAGCCTTGAATTCCGGGAGAATCTCAATCTGCTCATGTTCACAATGTTTAGCAAAGGATGATTGGCCTGTGTAAATCAACGGATGATGCGTATTGATGAATGGATATTTCATCCGCCTACTTACCATATATGATCTTTTGGGGTGGCTTGCTATGTAGCCCTTTCTACAAATTAGAATTTTCTGATTCTTATTTGCTTTGTATTAGCTATAAATGAAATTGGAATAACTATGAAGAGGAAGTGCTGTGATTCTTTAAAAGCTTAAAAGGCAGTGATGTTTCAAAAATATGTTTCCCACCCACCCACCCACCCACACACACCCACACACACACACAATGAAGGAAGACATACTTAGAGGAGAGAAATTCTTCCATAGACTGAGTCCATGTAGACCAACCCAATGAGTGATTGTCATATAAGTTATTCTATATACGTGTGAGACTCTCTCATTGGTTTGGTTTATATAGATTCCGTCTAAGCAAAAATTTTCCTGCGGAGGAACAAACTCCAAATTAAAATACTTTGGTCTATTTCTTCCTTCTGTGTTTATTTACAGAAAGATATGTTTAAGGTAAATGAGTAAACAATTAGAACGAAGCTAACCAATATGCACCTATTTAAAGCAAGCTTGGCAAGAAAAAATCTTAAAATAGTATAGAAGATAATAACGAAAAAATTAATTTGTCAGAGAAATACGAAAAGTGAGGCCATTCATGCATCTGGTTATTAATTGGGAACTGACTTCACATCGAACCATGCAATTGCAGTGTATTCAAGCTCAATCAAATTGAAGTATACTAATCACAATTCAACAAGATAATGTTAAATAATAAATAGTTGATGCCTGTAATTTTCTAAGTGGCCCAGATTGATTTGGTTGTGCATGTCACAAAAACTAATGCCTGCCCTGTGAATTGGGTAGCTTGTCCTCCCCTGTTCTGCAAGCTTGAAACTTTATCTCCGCAGAATGATTGTTTGATAAAGAGAAAACAGAGGAACACACACATGCTATACATATTACTTGGATTGCAGAAGAAAAAGAAGATTTTGATCTTCATTAATTGCTGAATGAGTGTTTGATAGAAAAAAAAAAAATTGCTCTATTATGGCTTGATTTCCAGGGAATTCAAAGCTCTTCATAAGTTCATATTGACAATACTATAAGAAGGAATAGAAATTAGAATCTGATTTATTTAAGTGTGACTATGCACCATCGTTATGCACACAGACCCAATGCTACCAGTTACTTGATCAACTATTCATACAGTTAAATGCCCTGCAGTTTTAACAATTATCAACAATAGAAGGATAGCTTGCACCTGAAGAAAATATGTCTGTAACAAAAATTGGGACTGGATCTTTAGATTAGGCTTCACTGATACAATGATTTTATGAACCTCCTGAAGGTGACCGTTTGAAACAACTCCCCCCTGATCAAAGACTTCCATGACGACACTACTGCCGGTATTCCAAGTCCAGCACCATAATATCAGCTCCCAGCAAAACACAACAGCAAAATCGCCATAAATTAATGACCAGAAATCACCTCTGCAACTCATGAAGCCCCAAATATATTGAAGAAGCCTAGTTTATATTTGCTTCAGAACAAGAAATGTTGGAAACATGTCTAACAATTCCTTGTAATTTTCAACCTGGGACATCAGATATTCTACTACTGTTGACACGAGGCGGCCATCCAGGGCCAAATTCCACGCCTTAATTTTATATAGAAGTTCAACTACTTTTAATTTCTCATCCTTTTCACAGAAACCCTGCATCAGCGTATTAAATGTGATAGAATCTGGAGCACATCATTATCCTTTCCCCTCCATTTCCAGGAACAGTTCGTTAGCTTTTTCCAATTGATCATCTTTACCAGGTCCATTAATCATTAAATTATATGTTACAACATCAGGCTGTACACCTTTTTCAGACAATCTATTGAAAAGGTCCCAAGCAATTTTTAGCTTCCCTTTTTTACACAAGCCATTGATGAGACAATCGAAGATTTTAATATCTAATTCAAACATTCCATTTTCTAAATTATGAAACACATCCATTGCCTCTCCGAAACATAGTCATTCTTGCAAAGCCAATCCAGATATGTAGTATATGTAAACAAATCTGGGGTCATGCCATGAAGATGAATTTCCTCAAATAGTTTTCGTGCACTCCTGATCTTATTTTTCTAGAAAAGATGATCCAACAGGGTGTTATATGTGAAAATATTGTTAGATATATTTTATATCTAATTATGGATATAGGCTCATTAATTGAGAAATAAAGATATATAACAAAATAAAGAGCCTTAAGAATCTGATCAATTTTTTATTTAGCCAAGAATTCATTAACTAATTTAGTGTGGATAATTAATGTGAGTCAGATAATAATATGAGTGTGATAGACGATCTATTATTATTATATTATATGGGTTAAGTCTCTCTTGTTATTGACTCTCACCACCTATATAAAGTTGGATATGGATAAAGGAAAAATATAAGATTTTGGAATTTCATCATTGTAAGTTAGGAAACGAGAGAAGTTCTTGGTACAAACTTACTCAGATCGTTCCTGCTATAATGGATTCAGTGAAATAAAGTTTTTTACTAAGTCCTATATCTCAATTAAACTTATTTTATACTCTAAATTTCATGTATTAGATTCTGAAATTGAATTTGACTAAATTGATTTTCTATCAAATATCTGGTTGGATGCCTTTGTCCATCATCTCAGCAAATAGCTTTTGTGCATCCTGGACCTTACCTTTCTCGAAAAGACCATCCCACAAGGTATTATATGCGATAACATCGGGTCCAATTTCTTTGTCCATCATTTCGCTGTAAAGTCTATTGGAAAAATTATGATTATGAGTCATTTTTAGAGGGTAATTCGGGTGAGTTTTACAACTCAGTTTTGGAAGAAATATCCGGATATGAGTTTCTTAACATGAGAACTATGAATTAATATATTCATATGCATAAAATGGAGAATGTGTAAATAAAAATTGAATCTCAAAGTAAACTTCTTATTAAGGGGATATAAAGTGATAACATCGGGTCCAATTCCTTTGTCCATCATTTCGCTGCAAAGTTTGTTGAAAAAATGTGATTATAAGTTATTTTTAAAAGGTAATTCGGGTGGGTCGTACAACTCGGTTTTAGGAAAAAAATCCGGATATGAGTTTCTTGACATGAGAACTATTAATTAATGTATTCATATGTTCAAAATGGAGAATGTGTGAATAAAAATTGAAGCTCAAAGTAAGTTCCTTACTAAGAAGATATAAAGAGAAAAAGTGAAAGTTGTCTCACATCACTAAAATGTAAAGTTGGACTTGTATTTATATAGTAAGATGCATTCTTATATGGGTAAGAAAAGTAGCATGAAAGACTCTTTTTTGTGCTCAGGCGCAGGAGGGTGTAAATCCATGGTCCGGGTTGGGCTGATGCGTGGGTGCACGAATATCGGGCCGAACTCCCATGATTCGGACCAAATCCAATTTTTATATTTTTGGAAATTGAAGGACACAATGACACAGTCGTGTTGTTGTGCTGTAGCATTACATGCTCCTGTGTCGTTTGTTTTCCAGATTTATTTTTTGAGCTTTTTATTTTTTGGAATTTCATTTTCTAATGTTTCAAAAATAAAATTCACAATTATTTGAGTGTTACAAAATTATTGTTGGCAGCTTTTAACCTTTAAAGAGATTAATTACGATTAATCTCATATTTCCTTCATCTAGCGTAAATAGGAGTTCTTAGTTTTTGTTGAATAGTTGGTTGATTTTTGCTCCTTTTGAGAAAATATTATTCTTTCATTTTTTTTTTCTTTTTCTTTCTCAAAATGATAGAGAGAGTGACATATAAGTGGGTGTTGTTTATTCAACATCTACTTGATATCATTTTGTATCATGAAAAACAAACGTCAGTTTTCTTAAATACCATTGGTATGGGTCAAATTTGTCTTAAAAATACTGTGTAAAATACATACTTTAGATTTCTTTTACATTTCTCTTATCATTTTATTCGAATATTGAATTAACCATACTCCTAATTTTCTAACAAAATCTCATAGCTTCATGAACCTTTTTGATTCTTGCAATAAGGATTCATCAATACATTGTAGTTCGGGTGTATTTGAGAATACTGTTAAAAGTATATTTTGAATTTTTTTATTTAATTAGCTGATTTTTTTATAAATTGCTTTTTTCTAAATATACTTTTGAAAAAAAAATATTTATTTATATGTTCTTACCAAAACAGTTTTCAAATTTAAAAAAAATTTAAAATTATAAATTTTTTTTCTGAAAAATCTTTTTCCAAAACTTAATATCAAATGGACTCTTAACAATATCAGGTTGGCAAACATTAGCAGCCATGGAAATGAAAAATTCTTCCCCCTTGCCAATGATACACATCCGACTATAGCCTTCTATCAATGTGTTACGAATAAAATTGTTAGGTTTTACACCTTTCTGAATCTTCAATTCAAGAAATCTATATGCCTCTTCTACATTTCTCTCAAAGTTTACGTTTACATAATAATTAAAAGTAACTAATGATGTGTGAATGATTGAAAATAGAGAAGATAAACACAATAACTATAAAATACTTACTAATTTTATTTTATATATAACTTTTAATAAGAAAATTTGATGTAAAAATAAACTTCTATGATTAACTATGAATAAAATATTATAATAAAATAAAATATATTAATAAAAAAATATAAAAATTCAATGATAATAAATAATAAATTTAATATCTAATAATAAGGTGAAAAATACATTAATAAAAAAAATTAATATTTAAAAATGCAGTTATAATTTTAGTAATACCTATTTATAACTTCCATCTAATTTTGTAGAAGGTGAAATTCTGACGCCGTCAACGTATAAATCCACCGACATGGATAAAAAAAATAATAAAAAAATAATGCTTAATACGTACGCGTCGTCATGCTATAAAATGCCGGCTTGGGCTAACGAAAGATTAGGTACGAGTTTTCTTTCCCTTTTTTTACTTTTTTCGTGTTCGGTTTTGGTTTTCAAGATCTAGGGTTTAATAGTCAAGCTCTTCTTATTCTTTTAGGGTTTCGTTTCAGGTTCTCTTTCTCTCTCGAAATTACTCTTCTTGCTCCTTCAAGGTTAACACAATATCTTGTGGTTCTTGGCTTCTTCACATAGCAGACTCCATTCTATATTGGTCAGTTGCTTAAGGGTTTCATAGTTCGCCCATGATGAGAAGATGTTTACTCCGATCCTGGCTTGCCCATGATGAGGAGAACTCCTGGAATTTGTGTGCTTGCAAAGATAAAGAAGGAAAACGATGAAGACACATATTTTACTGAATGGATGTGGTGCCACACCAGATGGGAATATCCCTTTCCTTGATCTGTTTGACTGATGAGTATTCTAGAACCCCTTTTTTATTGTCTTGAACGAATCTGTGAAGCTGAGATATTATTTCCTCATCACAAATCTTTTTTTCTTTTTTTTAACAAAACTTCTTTGGAGCTGCAGATTTGGTTAAGATTTGGAGCTGTAGAACTCAGTTAAGGTTTGGGAGTAGCATCAAGTTCTCTTCCTGTCTTCTGCTGATTTGATTAGAATATGGATTTATATTGATTAAAGGAATTCTCCTTGGGCCTTGCCTTAATTGCAATTTGTGATCGGGAGCAATTTTTAGCTGTTTATCTGTTTATTTATTGTGTTCTCTTAGTCAATGATGGTAAATCACAGTTACAAGGTAGCTAATGGTATTTGGTTTTGTTGTTTTATCCATTTACTAATATCATAAGCTTAGGTAATACTTTGCGCTTAACTAGGTGAAAAATTTTTAGGCAAGGATGGAGCCTCTCCAAAAAGGCAAAGGCTTTCCAGTTTTGAAATATTTTACCTCCCCACTTTTGGACTCATTGTTCCTGTTCGGAAGTTCTGTGGGATATGCTGGCGAGTGTGCTTGGCCTTACCTGCCTTTTATGGGGTTCAGTTATTACTTTCTTGTAACTCTTCATTCATCATAATTTTTTTAAATTGCTCCTTTCCTCTTAACCATTAGTTTTTGTATAACCTTGGGCTATTACTTCTTTGTGCTAAATGTGCCCCTTTTTTGAAGAACATGGATGCGTTTTTGAGGTTGTTTTCCCTGGGAATAAGACGACTGGCCAGCAACAGAGTAACTGGATTTACAATGTCTGTAATATGTTTGTTCTCTATGCTAATGACTGGAGGAATGTTATTCTTCTGTCAAACTTTTATTACTTTTCCAATTATTCACCATCATTTGTTTTGCTGTTACATAATGTATACATAGATTCTATGAATCTATATGAAATGCTTAATCAGGTTGTTTTATAAAATATGCAATGGTAGAGGAACCTGATGGGGGGCAATTAGTGTTTAAAATAGTCAATATACTTTTCCAGGGGTAAGTTATTTGGCTGCTGTTACTGTAACACAAGTTCAGCTGTTTGTGGCTGCTGACGTCTAAATGAGTTGAAATTTTTTTTTTCCTTTGACATGTTCTCAATTTTCAGGAAAGCTTGTCCCGTTAAGGTCAGGTATGCTCATGGAGACCGGGAACACTTCTGGTGTTGAAAGGAAACAACTTGGCAAGGGAGGAAGGGAACATATAGGTAAGTGTTTCAGTTAACTTGTTACCTAACAATCATAATCTGTACCCAACCTAGGCAAGTTCTTTTTCCATATTTAATTTATTTTTTTTAATGTGGTTATTGGTGCAATTGTTTGCAATTTGTTCTGATGAGCATAATTGGTGTTTCAAACATTTGCTTTCCAATGTTATGATACGAATACTGTGAGGAATAATCGATAGATCTACCATGTAGGCAATGAGCCTTTGGAGCGTTGGTTGTGAAATTTTAAAATAAAAAGCTTATTAGCATTATTTTCCTAGTGAGCTTTTAGTATTATAGGCTGGTTATGACGATATTGATGATAGTGACGATATTGATGTGAGTGACGATATCGACCGTGACTTTGATACGGAGCTACAGAAGATATATAAAGATTTCCATTCATTCTTTTTTAATGTTTTGAACTAATCAATATTAAACAGACCTCCTTTTGCTTTTATCATATGTAGAATAAAGAAT